>CABHPR010152270.1:0-41282 GCA_902168415.1 Peromyscus melanophrys | reverse complement strand
CATATTTTTTGATCTTGATTTTCAAATCAGATCAACTGTAATTTGATGCATTTTTAACCTTGTATGATTTTGCGTTCAAGATGAATTTTGATATTTATATTGATACTATTGCAGTTATTCAGATTTATCCTCTCTGATTAGCTTAGTGTACAATACCAGTCCTTTTATATCTTTTTAATTCTATATGTGTACATGTATGTGTGTATGTGAGTGTGTACAAGTGTGTGGTAAGAGTATGTGTCTGTATGTGTGTGTATGTGTGTGTGAATGTATGTACAAGTATGTGTGAGTGTGTATGAATGCGTATGAGTGTAAGTGTGTGTGAGGGTGTTTGAGAGTGTATGTGGTGAGAGAGAGAGTGTGTGTGAGTGTGTGTGCTGGTATGCATATATATGTGGTCAGTACATGCACATGAATGTGTGAGTATGTGTAAATGGAGGGCCCAGAGAACTGTTCCCTGCCTTATAGCTTTCAGACAGGAACTCTCAATGAAAGGGAAGCTTTCCCTTTCCCCAGGGAGTTACAGACACAGACAGCTAGGCCTGGCCCTTTTAAATGAATATTGTAGATCTGAACTCAGGCCCTTATGCTTGCAAAGCAAGTGTTCTTACCCACTGAACCATCTCCCTAGTCCCCACTTTTAAAAAACAAAGCCAAAAAACAATTCTTAAAAAACCTTATTTGGGGGCTATTGAGATAACTCAGCAGGTGAAGGTGTTTGCCACCAAGCCTGGCAATCTGAGTTCAACCCCTGGGACCCACAGGGTAGAAGGGGAGGTGATTCCTGCACGTTGTCCTCTGGCCTCCACATGTGCACAGTGGTGCCCCCTAACCCCAAATACACATAATGAGAATATTAAAAACCAAACTCCTTAGTTTTGTTTAGTCTCTTGGGCAGTTGCATTTCATTGCATGGCTTTTGGGTGGGGGGCAGGGAAGACAGGTTAGTAAAATATAATTTAGCCCTTGTGTTTCTGAGAAGCGTTTCATGTTGTGTTTGCTTGGAGAAGACAAATGGGCTTTTGCGATTGAAACCTTAGCTCCCTCTTAGTTAGGTTCTGGCAATTAGCGACGCAGAAGACAAGCCTGGGCTGACCCAGTTCTCTTCTCTTTCATCAATAACCTATTGTTTCTTCTCTGAAATTTTGAAGACTGTCTTCTTTATTCATATGCTTTTCGAAAATTACAAAATTTAATCTAGGTGAAATGTTCCCTTTCATTGATTTCCCCCCACCCCTTATGGTTCCCGATGAATCTTTCCAAACAGAAAACAGCAGATCTTCTGCCTAAGATGCTTTCTCTTTTGTTATTGCCTTTTAATTCCAATATTTCCTTTAGAAACATTTTTTATCCGTGTTTACTACCTAGTCTACGTTTTCCCTCCGGTTACCCCCATTGTTTTCAACTCTGCCCAGTGTGAATTGAGAAGGCATTGAGATGTTAATCCTGCGGCTGATGTGACTTATTTTCTTACTCCATCTCATTATCTCTATCCTTGTCACAATGGATCCATTGCTCTGTTTGGTTCGCAGCTGTCTTCCTCTACTTACCTGTCTTTTTCTCTTTCCATTATTCTGGTGTCTTCTGGGTATGTTGTCTTTTTAATAAACACATTGTCTTCTAACCTTCTTTATTAAGCTCTTTCTTCTTTATTCCTAGGTAAAATAATTTTGGAAGTGCATTTGTTTGCCTCTCTCCATTCGTTCTTTCATCTGGCTGTATTTTCTTGTCAACATTAGGATTTTTTTTTTTTGTCTTCTCTTTGCACGAGGCAAGATCTCTGTAATTATGAAGATTCCCACTGGCGGTATCCCTGTCTGCCAGTTGGCCTGCCCATGGATCCTCTCTCTGTCTGGCTGAAAGGAAATGTTCTCATTTCTCTGCAGTGAAGTTTTGCTGAAGCACGTGATTGTATGACTGGGGATCCCCAAATTTAGCTGGCAGCTCAGGGTCAGGAGCAGCAAGTTCACTACCTCAGCCACTGGTACCTTTAAACCATGCCTGTGTAAAGAAACTGCAACCTCTAGAATGTTCCAGGTTCCTCTTGTCTCTGCTCTCCCTGTCTCCAGGGCACCACATTACTTCAGAGATTAGATTTCCCAGAATGCCATGTGCTGTGGGATGTCGTTCTGTATGCTGTGAATGTGTTGCTCTGATTGATTGATAAATAAAATGCTGATTGGCTGGTAGCCAGGCAGGAAGTATAGTATAGGCGGGACAAGCAGAGAAGAGAATTCTGGGAACAGGAAGGCTGAGTCAGGAGTCACCAGCCAGAGACAGAGGAAGCATGATGTAAAAGTCCCAGTAAGCCACAAGCCACGTGGCAATTTATAGATTGATAAAAAATGGGTTAATTTAAGATATAAGAACTAGAAAGCAAGAAGCCTGAGCCATTAGGCCAAACAGTTTAAATAATATAAGCGTCTGTGTGTTTATTTGGATCTGAGTGGCTGCGGGCCTGGGCAGGAGCTGGGTAGACACATAAAAACTCTAGCTACAGCCATTTGCCATGGGTAACTATACAAAGTCTTTGTTTCTGAAGGGGTCATGTGAAATCACTGTGAAGGAGGATATAGATACAGATGGCAAGATGGCCAGACTTGGAAGGAGCTGCACTTATACAGACTTCTGGGCTACACACAGCCTTGAGTTCTATGTGGGATAAGCTAGGAAGTGCCGTTCCAGCATCTTCCCTTCCAGTCTCTGAAGCCCTTTGTTTCCTAGAGTGGAATCCTGCATACAGTACAAAGTGATATTTGGGGACCATCTGAGTTTAATGCATAAAGGACAGAGCCTAGAATCCACGACTGCCACGTTCGTTTTTGTTGTTAGGAGTTTGGGCTCTTCCTAGTTTATTTTCTTTTAGTTGGGCATTATCTAAGTCTATTTGCATTGCTATGACAAAATAATGTAGGCTGGGTAATGTAAAATAAATGTGGATTTTTGGGGGCTCACAATTATGGTGGCTTGGAGGGTCCAAAAAGCGCAACTCCGGCTCTGTCACAACATGATCAAGAAGCAGAAAGGGAACTGGCCAGTGTGCTGAAGGAGCATATGCACCAGAAGGGAAGTAGGAGGCTGGGAGGGGCTTCCTCTTATGGCCTGCTCTAAAGGGCACTAATCAACTCCTACCAGGCCCGCTCACTCCCAAGTGTCAGCATTACCAGCTTGCAGAGATGGAGCTCCAAGATACAGTTACTTTGCCTGAGGCCTCATCTCACAAAGGTCTGACCACCTCAATACCACCACCATCCTGGGGAGGGGGGTGGGCTTTGAGCTCCTGACCCTCTGGGGGAACAAACCACATCTAAACCATAGCAGAGAGATTGCTCAACATAGAGATTCAGGAGGGCTTCCATTTCTCCTTGACTTCTGCGCTCTAAATTAGGGTTTCTCTGCTGATTCTCTGTGTACTTCCTGACCAACCCGCATAGGCCGTCAGTATTTGCTAAGGTGATCCGAGATCTGGGTGTTGGAGCAGTGGGATTGTTTCTGCCTCAGCCTACCTCTGAAGGAGTGCCCCCCTACCCTCTTCTTTCCCTTCTGAATGATACAAATCATATTTTAAAGGGCCATTAAAACACAGGATTATATAACCATTTCCTTGAACCTACCATTCTTGGGGAAGAAGCATCAAAGAGACCTCAGATGGGAACAGGAAAGGGAGCCCTTTCATTGTGAGCGCTGGCTTGACAAAGGAAAGCAAAGCCATTGTCACTGCCACTGGCTACTCAGATGAAGGGCTTTCTGCTGCTCACGGCAAGGTTTGGAAGAACTCTCTAAATTGGTAAGTCAGTTTTGTGTGGAGGCTTTGCTGTTTTATCTTAGGATTTAATTATGCGGTATAGTGACATATTGACTCAAGAGCTCGGGGTGGATAGAACCAATCTGAACAAAGGGAGGAATGGTCTGAAGACATGAGGTTTCTGCTGAGGCCTGGAGTCAGCATCTCAAGATGCTAAGTAGAAGACGCTTGCTCATGGAGTCATTAATGGCAGGAGGTATCATACCTGTGAGCCAAGGCAGAGGTTCTGGTGAGGCTTGGCTCTTTTGAAAATGTCACTGGAACTGGAGAGAGGCGGCTCAGCCGTTGAGTGTAACACGAATCTTAAAAGGTCTTATTAATAAAAACAAACCTGGAGCCAGGTATTGGGGTAAATGCTGGAAGATCAGAGAAGCAGAACAAGCCACAGCCACCTCACCTCGTCAATTCCTCAGCTGATCCTGTTTCCTCAGACTGGAAGCCTCTGAGTCCTCATCCAGAATGAATCTCAGTTGAACTGCTGCTCAAAAGCCTAAAAGCTTAACCAGGCTCTAGTTCCTTGTCCTCATGCCTTATATACCTTTCTGCTTTAAAGGCGTGTGTCACCATGGCTGGCTGTTTCCAGTGTGGCTTTGAACTCACAGACATCCAGATGGATCTCTGCCTCCAGAATGCTAGGATTAAAGGTGTGTGTGCCATCATTTTCTGGCCTCTATGTCTATCTAGTGGCTGTTCTGTCTTCTGACCCCAGATAAGTTTATTAGGGTGCACAATATATAGAGGGACACAATATATCACCACAATTGAGAGTGGATACCACTTTTGTAGAGCATCAGTATTTGATTCCTATTTGATGTCTGTTTCTGGCCTCTACTCTGTCCATGCTCCTTACACACACACACACACACACACACACACACCCCTTTTAAAAATCTAAAAGAAAACATATCAAGGAGAAATTTGCCATTATTACCAGTTATTTATGCACAGAAATATCACAGTCCAATGTTGACACGGGCCTGTATTTCTGAATTGGGAATGTAAGTCTGATCACTGTGTGAGCTCATGCCTCATGCTTTACCCATGAGTCTTTACTGTGTGGTTACAACAGCAACAGGGAAGGACTGTGAATCCAGTCTAAGCTCAATGTGCTGCTTTGGGGCCTTCCATCATCTCCATGAGCCACCCCCTTCCTCACATGTAGGAGAAGGATGTCTCAGAGGCTCCCTTTGGCTCATGCTGCCTGCCTCTTTGTTAATGTGCTTTGCAACCCAAGACGGCTTTTTCGGGAGGTGGAAAAGGTTGCTTTCGTGTGGTCAGTCCATGCTAACGAGCCCACAGGCTGCAGGGATCTGGAGTTGTTGTACTATTCTCTAGGGTACCCTAATGAGCAATGGCAAATTGGAACTGTTGAATCTTTCAGGCAAGGTTTCTTCCCCAGTGATATGTCCTGAGATTGCACATTACAGAAAGGAAGATGTGTTTTCATGGACTCCATGCTATAAAATATTTATGCCCTGCCTTTGGTTATATAAAGTCGTATAGGTCATCTTCTCAGCAAAATGTTTCAGTATGCACACAGCCTCCTAAAGCCCCCGTGGATCTCCAGGGCAGGCACACAGACAGCCCTACAGAACAAGACACTGTCAGGGCTGATGTCTGAATAGAAATGGATCATGCATGACTTAACCCTAAAAGAAGATTTGGCATGAATAGAATTTCTAAGATATATAATTAACTCTTTTATATTAATGAGAAATATAGCCTCCAACCTTGGGAGCTGTCTCAGGATATAGTCTACTGACTTTTAACTCTTTCCTTCCTCCACTGTTCAAAGCTGTCAAGGTGTTCTGCCCCCCCCCCCTTCCCTTTACTTTTATCTTCCCTCTTCTTTTGGGTTAGTTTGGTATCTTGCTTTTCTGGGTCCTTACCAAATCCTGGCCACTCTGCTGAAGGCTATTGAAATATATAATATAAGCTCTGCCCACAATAGACTGATCATTTAATTAAACGGTTAAGAGATGTACTTGAGAAATAAGTAACAGTAGCCTATGATGAAATATGCATTGCAAACAGCATAGCAGAATTCTAATTTATATGATGTTGATGGTGGATATGCTCCTAATGGCAAAGAAGAAGGGCAAATGCAGATGGAAATGTTCAAGGAAGATTTTCTAATGGCAGGTGAGATGTTAGCTGGTTTATTAGAGATGGGCAAGGTTTGAGGAAAATAAGGAAGAATTTGTGTGATTCACTGAATGAGACAATTTGTCAGCTCATAGAAATAAAAGGGAAGGTTCTCAGAACCGTATTGGCTAGAATGGAATAGGTTGTGCCGCAGTAACAAGCAAGCCCAAATACCAGTGGCTTAAATAGGACAGTTTATTTTTCACTTGTGCTGCCAATTCATTAGTTCACTCTGTTCCTCATTGTTCTCCCTCAATGACGCAGGCTGACAAAGCCACCAACCACGTGGTCTCTGATCACTGTGATGGGGGGAGAGGAGGGAAAAACCACGTGCTGACTTTTGCAGGTTTCAGGTTAGATGTGGTATGTGTCACCTCGTGTACTTCAAGGGCCACGGCAAATCACAGGTATTTACTTAGCTACAAGGAAAAGTGTGTCCCTCTTCCATGCTCAGGGGAATTGGAGGAGCTCTAAAACCACCCGGGGGTCTGAATGTGTCTTCTCAAATTCATATTTGGAAAACCAGTCCCTATAGTGGTACCATTAAGAGGTGGGGCTTTTGAGGAAGTGCTTAAGTCATGGAGGCTCTGTTCTCACAATGGATTAGGACCCCACGAAAGAGCTGGAAGAAGCTTAGGCACTTCTCCTCTTTCATTCTTCCTCCACCTGAGGACCCAGAATTCTCTCTGCCTTGGAAGATATGGCAATTTGTCAACTATCTTGGAAGTGGAGGCCAGGCCCTCACCAGTCACCCAAATATGCCAATACCTCCTTCTTGGAACTTTCCAGCACCCAGGACTATGAGAATAAATGTCTGTTTCTTATAAGTTACTCACTGTTAGGCATTTTGTTATAGCAGAATAACAGACCACTAGAGACAGCACCCCCACAGCCAGAATGAGAGAGGCTGTGTACAGTTGTGGGCAGCAGGGGATGCTGCAGATAGATGCATCTAGATCTGAACACCCTTGGGTGACTTTGGGTAAGTTTCTTTCTTTTGTTTTTTGTTTTTTGTTTTTCAAGACAGGGTTTCTCTGTGTAGCTTTGCGCCTTTCCTGGATCTCACTCTGTAGACCAGGCTGGCCTCGAACTCACAGAGATCGTCCTGCCTCTGCCTCCCGAGTGCTGGGATTAAAGGCTGCGCCACCACTGCCTGGCCTTTTGGGTAAGTTTCTTAACCTCTCGGGTACTGCGCTATTGGAGTGGGATGACTCACCCCGACCTAGCAAATCTGTGCAGACCTCAAGCGCCAGTAGATGCTGACTTGCTTGCATGTCGCCTCTTTCTGCCGACAGCTTTCTATTCGTTTGCTCCCACCTCAGCTGCCACCAGCGGCCCCTTCTGTCCTTGCAGTCATCCCTTTGTTCTTGCTTCTGGCCCCAGCCGATTTCAGCTACAGCCTCTATTGGTCCCCGGGGTGCCTTTGCAAAGCGGATGAAGACATCCCCTCTGTGTGGGTCTGCAAGGGCTCATGGAAAGATCTTGACCTAATGTGAATTAATAAGAAAAAAAAATTCCCTGAAACGGTGTTTCTCAGACATGAGGGGCCCGTTGCACACATGAGTTCACAGCTGCTGTGGCTGCACGCACAAGATCTCTGTAAGACCCAGCCAATCAAAAGGCCATCACGGGTGGGGGAGGGGCCCACAAAACCCCACACCTAGCTGCGAAGCTATTGGTAGTTGATGGCTGTTGGGGGATGGAGGGTCAGTTTTCTTTAAAGATGCAGTCCCCAGATTGGTTGTCCTTGCTCCCATGGGTGGCATGCCCATATTGGCAGCACCAATTGGACTCAGTGGTTAAAAAAGAAAAAGAGTATATGAAGTTGGGCGGGAGATGTGATGGGGGGAGGTCTGGGAGGCGTTGTCGGGAGGGATTATGGGTGAACTTGATCAAAACACATAGTATACGTGTAAGAAATGCTCAAATAGAGAAAAAGAAATCTTTCTTTTGATAGCCCTATGATGTGCTAGGGGGCAAGGCTTTCGAGTGGCACACAGATCAGTTTTCAGCCCCTCTTTTTCTTTGAGGGGTGCCCCTGTGTGGTGAGTAAACTATACAATCGGATACAATGATACTTGAATTTGCTTTTGTAAAGCAGGTTCTTGAGAGAGAGAGAGAGAGTAGTTCGTTTCCTGTCCATCTTCCCTTTACAAGAGGAGAGAGAGCTTCCAAATGGTGTCTATATATTGCTGCAAAAACATGCTATGCATACATTTCCAACATAGGAATTCCTAAGAAAATCACAAAGAAGCATTGCATTTTTGTAGTCTTAGAAGAATATCTTCACTTATCTCCTATATTTTGAATCAATAATATAGTTATTTATAAGCAAATCCCACTGATCTTAATGAGTTTAATGGATAAAGAATGAGCATAATAACTGAGTTTAACTTCACCAAGAAATAATTTCTTATATAAAAGAAGTTTGATATTAAACTACCCCCAAATATGATATAATTAAATCACATTAATTCTCTTAGGTATAATACACTTGTCTATGCTGTGCATAGATAAGAAGCTATAAGAAAATTTCTGGTGTGCCTTTGAGAAGAATGTGTGTGACTTTAAAAATAGCCCAGAGGAGCCCCTCGGTAGTGGTGCACGCTTTTAATCCCGGCATTCAGGAGGCAGAGGAAGGCAGATCTCTGTGAGTTGAGGCAAGCCTGATCTACAAAGTGAGTTCCAGGACAGCTAGGGCTGTTACACAGAGAAACCCTGTCTCGAAAAACAACAACAACAACAACAACAACAAAACAAAACAAAAATAGCCTAGAGGAAAGCAGGGTCAGTGTGTGTGTGTGTGGGGGGGGGCGCAAAACAGCTTGACCACACAGCTGCCATGACAGGCTTAGAGGCCCAGACACAGCTTCTGGCAGGTAACCTCTGGACCCAGGAAAAAGCCATAAGATGACCCCACCCAGCGGGGCCTGCATCTAAGGGGAAATACCTGACATTCCAAACATTCCCTATACCCCAGACAAATGTCAGCCAATCAGGGTCCTGGACCCTAGAAATCCCCTCACCCCAACCTCTGCTATGATAAAAACCCCATCCTGCCTGGGCTCCAGGCTCTCTGCTCTCACTGCTGTGTTGGACAGATAGTCCAAGCTCTGAGCTTGAAAATAAAGGCTCTTTGCTTTTACATACGGGATTCAGTCTCTGTGGTAGTCTTTTGGGGGTCCCCGCAATCTGGGCATAATGTCAGTAGTGACAGGTTTCCTAAGCTCACTTTCACTTGTATTACTTACTGGAAAAGTGTCTAATTTAGTGGTCGTGACTCACAGGACCTATGTTAGTGGGGGGAAATTGGGAAAATATTGACCTTGGCTTTTCACTTATTTTCAGAGGTGAGTGGATGGCTCTCCTGGGAGGCGATATAGATAAAGGGGAAGAGTAGCATCCACTGTGCATGGATGTCAGGGTTACGCTGGTGTAGGTACCTTCCTTTGTTTGCTGTGATGCTGTTAGAGTCTCGGTGGGCATGTGGTTGGCCACATACCAGCCCCTTGCCAGGTGTTCAAGCCATGCTAAGCTCAGGATCCTGGGAATATAGTACTTAACACAGAAAGAAGACTTTGCTAATGGGATTAAGTGGTGTATTTTTTTTTTTTTTTTTTGGTTTTTTTGAGACAGGGTTTCTCTGTGTAGCTTTGCGCCTTTCCTGGAACTCACTTGGTAGTCCAGGCTGGCCTCGAACTCATAGAGATCCGCCTGGCTTTGCCTCCCGAGTGCTGGGATTAAAGGCGTGCGCCACCACCGCCCGGCGAAGTGGTGTATTTTTGAGATGGGGAGATTAGCTTGTATTATCCGCTGGGCCCAGTATAATCACAGGAGTCTTTATAAGAAAAGTAGGGAGGCAGGACAGCCAGAGAAATAGATGCAATAAGAGAAATAGAAATTGGGACGGTTTGGCTGCAAATAACAGTAGCCTCTGGATGCTGGAAGGAGAAAGGAGAGGACGTTTGCTGGAACTACCATGGGGACTCTGCTGATACTTCAATTCTTGCCTTGTGAGACTCATGTTTGACTTCTCGCCACCAGAGCGATGAGAGAATAAACTCCTATTGTCTTACTCTGTTAAGTTTGGGACCATTTATTCACAGAAGCAAAAGAAAATCATTACAGAAAACGAGATGGGCTTTTTGAGGACAACCTGTTGGGAGTGGGCGTATGATCAACTATGGCCCATGGATCTAACCCAGACTGCCACTTACTTATGTGAAGCCCAGAAACTCAGGTCAGTTTTTACATTTTGGAAGGGTTGCAAAGGATGAAAAGAAGAATAATATTTTGTGACACACAATAACCACATGAAATTCAAAACTGAGCGTCCTTGAGTTGAGCTGTGTTGGAAGGCTGCCATGTGCACTCATGTGTCCGATGTCTACGGCTGCTTTTCTGCCTTGTGCTGCAGTGCACCATACCAAAAAATGGCCAGTCACATTCCGTCTTCACTTATCTACCCCCAAACTGAGTCTAGTCCTGGATTATTCCAAACCAAATCTCAGATGTTCTATATTGCATCCACCTGTCTTGTCTTGTGGGTCTAACTTGTTTAATGTCACATGACCACAGTACCATCAAAATATGCTTTTTGTTTTGTTTTGTTTTTGAGCGTGAGGAAGTAGGGTCAAGAAGAGACAGAGAAAGGTGATAAAGTAGATGAATTTGGGTGTAATGACTAAAGATATCACTCACACCAAATTCAGGCACACGGTTGTAATGACAAAGTCACAACCATAGACATGGAAAAAAAATAACTTATGTTAAGTGAGAACTGAATGGAGAATCAAAATGTTAGGAAAAACAACAAAGTAAGCCATTGGGAAGTCCTGCCTAACCAAACCATAAAACAAAGCCATAGGGTTCTGGACCCCTGCTGGGCGAGGCAGGTAGTAGCAAGCAGATGCATGCGCCAGTGTGTTGAGTCCTGCAAGCAAGACATGAATCTACAGTTCCAACTCTCTCCTTGTGTCTCCTTGGGTGTCAGCCAACAGAGGGGGCTACCTATGTGTTTACTGTGGAGAGAGAACTATACGAGGATGCTTTTGGTCCCATCTCCAGATGTGGTAGTGGTAATGTCTGGTACCCAAGCATGGAGCCAAGTTGTGGAAAATGATAGATACATTAAAAGCGTTGGTTTCTGTGCTATGAATGAAAATCAATTTTTCTATTTGTTTTTGACCCAAATATTCTGCCTACTGTTCCTCATAGGCTTGTAGTGAGCACCTCATACACGCACGCATGGAAACATATTTTGTAAGTCAGAAAGTATTACCTCAATATAAGACTTGGCATTGGGTTATATTGAGCAGAGTGCATTCTTATTTTTCACACACAAAATTTATTTTGTACTTCCCACGTTCTTAGTTAGCTCCGTTCCACAGATTCCTCGAGGGCCATTAAGAACCACTGGCAGGGGCTGCAAGTTCCCTTTCTTTTTATTAGTGTTTTTGTTTTCCTGGTATGTCAGGGAAATTATATTTTATGTCATTTTGACCCGACTTTACTGTTGCTGACTATGGCTCATACCTTTCTGAAAAGTAATCTAGTAAAGGGAAAAGCAGACATTTTTCATCCTAGAAAGTCCTATGTGTCTGCCACATCGCTCTGAGCAACAGTGATGGGATTTCCAAATTCTTATCAGTAAGGGAACAACAGAGTCTTGGGGGAGGGCCGGGGAGGCCCTAGGGAAGGAAGTCTGTGAAGAATATGTAGGAAAGAGAGGGGAAGAAAATAGAAATTCTGGCGGGTCTTTAACTACACTGTGCGCATCCTGCCCAGGTGGATGGAGTATTAGAGGATTATGTGCAGAGAGATTGCTTTAATATTTTGGCTTTGCATTCCAACAAATTATACCATCCCCTCAAAGCAGAACTATCTGGTTTGACCTGGGAACTTTCTGCATATAAATGTAGTTGTGGGAAAGTTTTAAAGAAGAAAACGGATGTAGTTTTGAAGTTGGGATGGGAGCCATTTGAGCACTGACTGCTTATAAGGATGTGGTCAAATCAGCTACTATTGAGAGTTCTGCTTCTTGATAACGTGCCACTCCCTATATACAGGACTGCCCCGCTGTGGGTATGGATTGCTGTAAGCAAAGGCAGGAGGTGTAACACCTCCAGTGGACACACCGATGAGCCTTTCCATATAGATGACATCACTTAAAGGAGCTCTGCCAGAATTCAGGATATGACTGGCTAGCAAATATCATTTACCCATGGGTTTGCAGAGGTATAGGGAAAGGTAAGAACACACACACACACACACACACACACACACACACACACACACACACACGCACGCATGCACGCACGCACGCTCACTATTGGGTTTAGCTTTTAGGTAGAGGTGGATAGGTAGCACATTGTGCCACAGACTTGACCTCATTGGAAATAGCCAGTATGCTTAACAGCCAAGGACTAGGAGTGGGTCACTCTCTAGGACCTGAGTATCTAGGCCATTCTTGCTAAGTATGTTAAGGGGGCAAAACTCTGGTCATTCTTTACCATTTCCCAGGACTGTGTTTACCCTGAGCAGCCTTGGGGGATATGGTAATTGCTCTTTCTGGGGTCCTGAACTGGATAGCCTGCTGCCTACCTCAGATTGGATATTCTCTATAGATGTTGACTGTCCCTCATTCATGCTGCAAACCCACTGTGGGCACAGCCTCCCCTGGGCCGCCGCGCTGCTCCTGTGGGACTTGAAGAGCAGAGGAACTCAAGCTTCTCACTGTGCCATGGAGTAAAGAAGTTCTTTGTCTCTGACCCAGGAGTCTCATCAGCTGCTAGCACCCTTGAGATAGTGAGCAGGCCCAGGTGACAATTCACTTGTGAGTGAAAAAGAGGAAGGAAAAAAGGAAGGACATGACTGCTCCTAGGCATGGTGGAGGGGGAGGTTTGTTGTAGATAAAAGGGAGAGCATAGTCAGAGTGGACGTGACCAGACTGAGCTGGGCCATGTGAAGAGAGAGGGGGCAGGGAGAGCAAGAGAGAAGCTGCTGACCAAGATGGGTAGCCTGGGCCAAGAGACTGGCATGGCCAAAATGGCTGAGTTAAAACAGGGGCCAGAGGGGCTGGGGGAAGGGCAGCCCAGCCCCTGGGCTGGAGAAGTTTAGGGTAGGGGAAGGCTTATGCCAGCCATACCCTATAATAGGTAGGGATTGAAGGATGTTGGGAGAACCTGGCAGCCAGGTCCACTTTGATATGCTAAATAGGCATCTCAGCCGTTTGTCCAGGGTTTGAGGCCTAACGACTTGTACAGGGGAAAAGCAGATTCCCTAGCCTGACCTTTGTTCTCAATTGGCTGTCTTGGGTCTAGATCTGTCGATTTTGGGTTATCTGGACACTTGGCTGAGCACCATTTCCCCATTTTTATTTCCTTAGGGCTGCATACTGTAGTCCCAGTTGCTTAGCTGTATCAGCTGGTTTTGTCTTCGATTTTTGTTCATGTCATTGTCTTTCATGTATAGAAAGGGAAAACTATTGATTCTATTAAAGTGACATCACATTTTGCAAATGCAGCTCTTGATTCTACATGGGAGGGAGAAACTGATGAGTTTCTAGAGAGAAAGTAATAGATAGGAGTGAGCTTGTATGTAGGAGTCATGAACTAAATGCTTATAGGGCATATAGGTCATATATTCTTGAATGACAGTTTTATAATCCTGTGCTGTGTGCATGCCACCTGGACCACATGAGTGACACTGTTCTGAGTTCTGGGAGTTAGAACCTCAGCTCTGGAATAGGTTTCTCTTCGGCTCTCCCTAATTAGGATCTCATCATATTCTTTTTTCTCTAGTTTATCTAACTATTGTGTGTGTGCATGGAGGTCAGAGGACAACTGGTGGGACTTGGTCCTCTGTTTCTATGTCTTGGGTTCCAGGGATTGAACTCAGGTTGTCAGGCGGTGTCCTTCCCTACTGGGTCGTCTTTCTGGCCCCAAGTACCTCATCAGTTAAATGGATAATCTCATCTACTAGGACAGCTGAGAAGTAAAAAGGCCAAATGTGATTGAGTGGCGAGTGCAGGTGCACTCGAGGATGGGTCTGCAGGGATGGTTGGAAGTGTATGTGGCACACACCTTTAATCCAGCACGCAGGAGGCAGGTGGATCTTGTGAGTTTGAGGCCAGCCTGGTCTACAAAGAGAGTTCCAGGACATCCAGGACTACACAGGGAAGCCCTGTCCTGAAAAACAAAACAAAACAAAACAAAACAAATGTATGTTTGATCAGGCACGGCAGTGAGCTGTTTTTTTTTTTTTTAATGTAAATGCATGGACATTGCACAAGTGGATTGTTTCCATTCAAACGAGAACCTAGAGTGTTATCCCCACTTCATTGTCAAAGTCCCAGCTCGAGGCTGAGTTTTCCCCTTCCTCCTTCATGGGAGTACACTCAAAATCTGAAATCCCTCAGAGCTTTTTTTTTTTTTAATTTGCTAAAACGTAATCTAGAATTAAAACCCACCCAACACCCCAAAACAAAACAAAACCCCTACCCAAAATACCCAAGATATACAAAGTAACAAAATTGATTTTCTTGAGTGGTTTGTAAATGAATATGAAAGGTCATTGATGAGCCAACTTCCAGAAATTCTTTTAGTAGTGGGCCCCTCACAGGATGAAGCGTGTGATTTTCCAGAGTCTCGGCCACAAGGGCCTGGTAAGCATGTTCGCTCTATTCCATTCTTCTTCATGCCATGATCTTTATGGTCCCTGTTGGATTGGGACAAGTATGTGCTTTCAGCCAGCTCCATAATCTGATTGGAATTGGTCCCAACCAGTTGGTATCTATCATTGCTTCAACCTGTGAAAAGCCACTGTCTTTGATACCAGTGAAACTAGCAACCAGTGACAAGTTTGCCTCAAGACTCTGCCACGTGTTTGGAAACACAGGCCATTTTTCACTTTTGTGCTTACAAAACAGGGACCTTAAATATGGTTGGGTCTAGTGTTTCCCAGCCCTGATCTTGTCCTGGTCAAGTGGATTATTACTTCCTTGAAAACAATTTGCTTGAAAAAACCAAACCTCAAGTCTATTTAAGAAGAAGACCTGGTATTATTGGAAATGAAAACTGCTTGATAGGAACACGAGACAGTCATGTAAAAAGTATACTGAAAATAAAACGCTGTTAAATTCTAACTAGATGGTGATTCTCTGAACTTGAGATCTGCCTTTAGCTTGCTAAGGAAGGAGATTATGGGGGCCTGGGGAGACAATAGTGAAAAACTGTGTCTGTGGTAGACGGCTGTTAAAGAGTTTGCCTATCTCTGTCTGCATCTATGCCTTTGGGCAGTATTGTGGTCTTGGCCATGTGACTCGCTTTGGCCAATGGGCCATGGCAAACATCATTGTGGCAGTAGTTTGTAAGGTACAGGCACACCGGGGCTTTCCTTCCCTTCTTGTTCCTTGGGCCAGTGTGTAAGCAAGCCTTCTGGATATTGTTGGTAGGCACAAGATCTAGGCACTCCACTACTGCAGCCAACAGCCAACCAATGACTAGACACATATGATCCACTGTCTCTGGTCACTGTGTGAGCGGGCTAGCTGTAGCAGTGAGCTTGGCGAAGATCAGATGGCTCAGGTCAACAGAATCAGTCAGTCTGTCACCAGAACAAAACTAATAAGTGATTATTATGCCATGAAAATATTTCATGGTGCTTTGTTGTTCAGGGAAAGTCAAGACTGCCTTAAAACATGGGCTGGAAAGAGCTCAGGAAGGCTTCCTGTGATTTAATTCAGGTCCAGAAGCCATGTGAACAAGCTTGCTGTGGGAGTGTGCACTTAGAATCCCAATGCTGGGGAGGTGGAGACAGGTGGATGTCTGGCACTTGCCGGCCTGCCGGCCTAACCTACTTGAGGGAGTTCTGAGCCAGTGAGAGACCCTGTCTCAGAAAAGGTAGATGGCACCTTAGGAACAACACTGGAAGCTGTCCTCTGACCTCCATATGCATGCTTACTGGGGCGTAACCCCCACCCCCAGCTTAAACTCAGGGTTGTGCCACGTGGCTCATTAAGCAGACTCTCAGCCCGGTGTCTTCACTGTAGGTGTTGAGTGTGGCCACCTCACCGGTGACCCACATCACACTCCAGGAAGCACTGATCCATTCCCAGCTCTGCCTTTTTGGGCTGCACACCTGAAGGCTCAGAGAGGTGAGGTGCTGTTACTCCGATTTCACATGTAGCTCGTGACGAAGATTATCCTAGACCGCAAGCCCTTTGTGTGTAATCTGAGTTTATTTCCCGAGCACTTCACTGCCTTCAGGATTGGCGTGTTTAATCACATTAAAGTGATGAGTAGGGTTTTAGGGAGTTACTATGTCAGCTTATGTTATCTTTATCCTCTCATGAAGGCAGCAGAAATCAAGTTAGCCCACAGAGTCGAAAAACGTTACCTAAAACATTTTGAATTATCTCGTGTTGTGGACTGAGTTGTGCCCTGTACCCCAAAGATATGCCAAAGTCCTGCCTGTACCTGCGAATGTGACCCTGCTGGAAAAAGGATCTCTTCATAGATGCCATCGTATTAGGATGAGCCAAGCTGGATTATGGTAAGCCTAAATCCAGTGAGTCTTCCTAGGGAGAGAGATTTGGACATAGAGACACACACAGGGCAGGGCAGGCGGGTACCTGGAGATGAAGGCAGAAGTTAGTGTTATCCCTGCTACCACACAGGGGATGGCAGCATCTGCTGGCCATGACTGTAGACCAGGGGCGAGCAAGAGAGTATTCTTTCCTAGAGCCTTCCAAACAGAATTCTTTCCTAGAGCCTTCCAAACAGAATCTGGCTCTGCCTTGATTGGGAACTTCAACCTTTGGAACTGTGTGTGTGTGTGTGTGTGTGTGTGTGTGTGTGTGTTGTTTTAAATGACCGGTGAATGCCTTTCTACAGCCG
The DNA here is from genome assembly GCA_902168415.1 of Peromyscus melanophrys. NCBI lineage: Eukaryota > Metazoa > Chordata > Mammalia > Rodentia > Cricetidae > Peromyscus > Peromyscus melanophrys. The sequence goes on along the minus strand of CABHPR010152270.1, from coordinate 24,434 downwards.
TACTGGAAAACTAGCAGAAATTGATATACAACACAGGGAGGCTGGGGATTCAAAGGCAAAAACTAACCCCATTTCTCCTCTGGAAATAAGTTATTGATAGAAAGTGCCCGCATGCCTGTCCCTGATGTTGTCCCATCCCCCTAAGCCCCCAGAGCTGAGCACGTGATTGAAGTGCCTGCGGTCTGGGGTTTCTCTCCATCAGCAAAGGAAGTGATCTCGCCACACATTCCCTCCGGACCACTCTTTCTTGTGTAGGAGAGTGAATCTTTCAGGCAGGATCTCTTCCAGGGTTCATAAAAAATGTACAAATTCAGTCCTTGTGCAGGAGTTAACATTCACCCAAAGACTTTGCCGTTCCACGCGTTTCATCCTCTGTCCTCATGGAATCATTTCTTGGAGTGGGAACAGATATACTCAGATGCGACACTACACCCCTCCCACCCCCCCCCCCCCACCCCAGACCCCCAGTTGTGTGGTGATCCGAATGCTGGTCCTCCTTCTCTGCAGGAAATGACATTGAGCTCAGTGAATTGCCACCTTCTGCTTCAGCAGCTCAGCCTCCTCTTCCCCTTGGTTGCCTTACTCGCAATCCATTTACAGTCATTTGCATGCTGAGGTCTTTATCCACGGCATCAAGTGTTAATGGACGTTTAGAGAAGCTGCATCCAGGCAATTTGCTTAGCTTCTGAAAGCCTTCTCTAGCTAATCCAGAGAAGCCCACTGCTCTGGGGACCCTGGTTTTTCTGATTCCCTTTCTTGACAGATGCTCGAATTATTTTCTTACACCTTTTTGTGAGTTGTTCTCGTGCGCTTAATTCTATTAGTGGCTTATACCAGACATGAAAGTCATTTACTATTAAAATCAAGTGCCGTCATCTCAAAAAGAAAATCCCAAGGCCTCTGCTCCTTCTGAACTTCCAACCAGCCGCAGAGCTAATGCACAAATAAAAACCTTCACATTCATTGTTTTCTGTCAATCTCGTTTCTTGCTGGGGAAGTGTGAAAGCGTGTTAGGTAAAGGAGGCCATGAGGTGAATTAGATCATCCACCATGCTGGTGTAAGGCTGGTCCTGATGTTGCTGCCTTTGCTGGTGACTCCCAGCTGCCTCTGGAGAACCTCTCACCTCTTCTGCCTCAAGTGCTAATCTGTTAGTGGCCACCTACGTACTCATCTGCTAAAAGCACTTCCCAGCTGCTTTGCAGCCAGTTGGTCATGTGACCTAGTTATGGTTCGTGATGTGTAATTAGAAGTTGGCTGGGAATTTCCGGGAACATTATTTCTTTTTAATATAGGCATGTTTCTCCTCTCTTCCCCACTCCATTCTTTTCTTCTTCCCAGGCTATCTATGACATGTCTGGAGCAGGAACAATCATCAGGTAACTTGAAGTGACAGATTAGAGAATTGTAGAGACCTTGTGCTGATACAGTTAGCCAACACCAGGAACCTTTTTATCACCCTTCCTTTATCCCAGACTTCCTCCATGAAGAAATCCAATGTTCATTTTAGCCATAACACTCCCTTAAGATTACGCTACATTCAGTTGGACTCCATTGCCACCTTGGGGGTTCCAAGAATCCGGCGTGCCATAGATTTTATGATATGTGGAGTTGGAAGGACTATACACCAGCAGTGAGGATGGGCAGGGCTCACACATGGTCTACACATCATCCTTTTCTTGTATTCTCAACTCACCCTCTGGTTGAAGGTTTTGTTGGTGCTCTGGATTGGCGTAAGAGGCCAGAACTCACAGCCTGAAGAAATCACGCCAGGTCCCGTCTGTCGCGCTCTCTGTGGCAGGGGTTAAAATAACCCTGCTGTGTTTGGGTTTTGTAGGCATTGGTTAATGGTCTTCTCTGGTAGCTTGGCCCTTTCTGTTCCTTTGTCACCTGGGCTACCCCAGACCAAATCACGTGGTATAAAACTTCTTGCCAGACCCCCCAAAACTTATAAAACCCAGATCTTTTCCTTCAGGAGATCTCCCGTGGCCAGCTTCTGTGCTCCCGTCACCTTCTCATCACAGTCTCTCTCCTGTCCCTTGGGATGGAGTTCTTCACCAGGTTTTAAAGGGAAGCCCCTCCTTCCCTTTCAGGATTTCTTATGCTGTTTTTAATCTATTGTGCTTTTTAAAACACTCCTCCGCCACAGGCCCTGATCATGCCCCCCCTCCTATTAAGCCTCCCCAGTCTTGAAGGGCAATTATGTGTCAACTCCTTCCACAAACCAACAATAGTGCCTCCCGCACCCCCCTATTTATCTAGCAGTCATGTGGATTTGGTTTGGGGGGCAGTGCTTTTAATGAACAACTTCTTCGTCCTTTCCTTACTAATTTCCCACTGTTTGAAAGGAAAAGGAAACCCCCAACTCAGACAAGGGTATCTTAGTGGTCTTTGGGGAAAAACATGGATCTCTAAGGGACTTGGGAAGTGTGAAGTTTTAGGAGTTGACAGAATGTCACTTTTGTACGCATCAGTGACGAAGGACCTACATAGGAAAACCAAGAACATAGCTGGCCTGACTCATCCCTTTTCTCCGTGGGCTCTCTAAAAGTTTGTTCCAGGATGTTCAAGTTATCATTTGCTATCACAGTCTAAAGGATGGGCGCGCACAGGGGCTCATTAAATGGTTCGGCTGGGGCCCGTGGGTTTTAGTGTCTATGAGCGACACAGACTCCTGTGTGGTAGAGAACTCCATGATTGCACTGGGACTTTTTAAGGGTGGGGTGCCCTCTCTCCAAAGCCCTGCTGTGGGAGCTTCCTGGGTGGATAAACAAATGAACAGCCATCAGAGACAGGGCACTAATGACAGACCCAGTGAGTTTCATAAGGGTTACCTACAGGGACCCTTATGAGCGACTGCACCACTGAGGAAGACATCTCAGCAACTCTAACTGCCTATTTGTCATTGGGGAGAGGCACAGGGGACTCACGAGTTACTTTTCTCTAGTAACTGTTAACTGTCTATACATCCTGAAGGATTCCTATGGACCTTGTGAGTCCTTCTTGCTCTGTATTTGGAATGGAAATGGGTCCAATCTTATGCACGCCTCCTGTGGATAACTGACAGCTGCTGGGAGTCCAAGAGGCCAATGGGCATGCTGTTTCCAGAGGACGGCACTCTAGAACCGGGGTGGGCAGTGTTCAGGGAGTGGAGGGAGTCCTCTTACAAGGGCTCAGGACTTCCCTGAGCCTGGCTTTGGTCAGGTCTGGGGGCTAATATCCACTTATAAGTGAATACATATCATTGAGTCTGATTACCTCATTCTGATGATTTTTCTAGTTCCTTCCATTTGCCAGCAAATTTCATAATGTCATTGTTTTTAACAGGTGAGTAATACTCCAATGTGTAGCGTACCACATTTTCTTTTCCATTCTTCAGTTGAGGGATGTCTAGGTTGTTTCCAGTTTCTGGCTACTACAAATAGAGCTGGTATGAATATAGTTGATCAAGTGTGCTTGTGGTATGGTGGATCATCCTTTGGGTATATGCCCAGGAGTGGTATAGCTGTGTCTTGAGGTAGATCTATTCCCAGTTTTCTGAGAAACTGCCATATTGATTTCCAAAGTGGCAGTACAACTTTGCACTCCCACCAGCAGTGGAGGGGTGTTCACCTTGCTCCACATCCTCCACATCTTAGCCATTCTGACAGGTGTAAATTTTTCTACATTCTTATCCCCAGCTTAGAGATGAAGTGCTCTGGAGAGGAACACATGGGAACAGGCTGTGTGCTGTTTAAGTCTTTGTAACATGGAGAATCCAAGCTCCATCTCCTTGACCTCAGCATGTACTGGTCTCCTCTTTGACCTCAAATAGGCTCATGGAATCTTCTAAATGCTTAGTTGCTTTTGTATACCCGTTACAGTCAAGGCAGGTTCACCCCCATTCCTATCTGAGCCCGAGACTATCTTGCGATAAAAACTCAGAATCCATTGCCACTGCTTTTTTATAGAGAAGGGGATAGGTTGGGTTGATGTCAACATGTATCTGTTCCTTTGATTTTCTAGTCTAGAGAGTAGATGGCACAATGCTATTTTCTTGACAAAGACATGAATCAATGTTTGTAGAAGATCAACTATGAGTATCCAAAACTTATTGTTCATCTACCTACTGTGGTGGTATTGTGTTCCCCAAAATATTGTGCACACTAATAAACTTATCTGGGGTCAGAGAACAGGACAGCCACAATATTAAACATAGAGGTTAGGCAGTGGTAGCACATGCTTAACCTAGCATTCCAGACACAGAGATCCATCTGTTCAAGGATACAGCCAAGCATGGTGGTGACTCATGCCTTTAATCCCAGAAAGCAAGCCTTTACTCCCAGGGAGTGATGGCAGAAAGCAGAAAGGTATATAAGCCATGAAGACCAGAAACTAGAAGCATTTGGCTGGTTAAACATTTGGCTGGTTAAGCTTTTAGGCTTTGAACAGCACAGTTCAGCTGAGATCTATTCTAGATGAGGACTCAGAGACATCCAGTCTGAGGAAACAGGATCAGCTGAGGAACTGGCGGGGTGAGGAACCTGTGGCTTGTTCTGCTTCTCTGATCTTCTGGCGTTCACCCCAATACCTGGCTTCAGGTTTGCTTTTATTAATAAGATTCTTTAAGATTCCTGCTACAACCTACCCACCTATCCACCTACCCATCCATCCATCCATCCATCCATCCATGAATCCAATCTACCCCAATCCATCTACTCATTTATCTATCCATTCATCTACCTATTCATCCATCCCTCTGCCATCCATCCACCCATATATCCATCCATCCATCCATCATGTATCCAAGTATCCAGTCCAACCCAGTCCAATCCATCTATTCATCTACCCACCCATCTATCCATTTATCTGCACACCCACCCACCCATCCATCTACCTGTCTGAGTATCCAGTCCATCTATCCACCCACCTATCTACTCATTCACATATTTAACAAGCAGGTGTTTATGGAGCTTCCATCATGTGCTCCATTAAGCCATGTGCTATAGACTACCTGAGGCATGCCCCAGAAGGGGGGGGGGTAACCTCAGGAAATGTGATGGTTATTTCAGGTCCATTTAGACTTCAGCAAAAAGAAAGGGATTAGTGTTGAGGGCTGGATTTGGGGAGCCTGAACTTGCTCATTGCTTCTGTGTCATTCATTGTCCTGTGTTTTTCTTAAGCAGATACAGCCTCCTTCCTCTGTGTCTCCTTAGAACACTCACTGCTGTTTGCTTCGTATGGATGGGCAGCTGTGAAACTGGGAAAGGCTATTTATCAGTTGCTCAGCCCCTCAGCAGAGCCCACTTTTTGCATCACGTGGTTCTGTCTTGTTAGCACAAGCTGCTGCTAATGAGCCATCATCTACCATTCTCACAACGGCTCCATCTTTGGGTCTTCTCCAGTTATCAGGCCTGAGTGGAGGCACAGAAAAGAGCAGTGACTTCCCCCAGGTCACGCAGCTAATCAGTTACAGTTAGGACGTTCAAGCCCGAGGCTGTCAGACTCCCGACTTCCTCTTGTATTCCTTTTCTTGCTGGCACCTCCCCCTGATCTCATGGAGCCATTCTCAAAAGCTAGGTATAGTAGGAAGCTGGTTAAAAAAATGAAAAACAGCCAGGCGGTGGTGGCGCACACCTTTAATCCCAGTACTCGGAGACAGAGGCAGGAAGATCTCTGAGTTTGAGGCCAGCCTGGTCTACAGAGTGAGTTCCAAGACAGCCAGCACTACACAGAGAAACTCTGTCTTGGAAACAAACAAACAATCCCCCCAACCAAAACCAAACAAAACAAACCCAAAAAACACCCCCCCCAACAAACAAACAATAACGACAAAACAGAAAACCAAAACCAAAATCCCAAAGTCAAAACCAAACCAAGCCATTGAGAGCAGAGGTAACAGGGAAAATATGTCTCAGCTGCAGGGCGGCCTCTGTGTATGGGCACACCAAGGAATGATGGGAAGGGAGGCTCCACTTGAGACTTGCTGATTGCTGTGCTGGGGCTAAGAATGTGTGACCCTTATACTTGCTCTTGGGCATTTCCCAATGCTACCACTTTTTCCTAGTCCTTAGCTTCCTCCCGAATGTTTGGTTCACAGTTGTTGCTCTAAGCCCTAGCTGGACCCTCCTGACCTGCACTCAACCCCCTCAGACCTAAACCCAACTGCTTGGTCAAACCAGTTGAATGTCTGACTGCTTCAGTGAGGAAAGCCGTCAGGGACCAGAGTATAAACCAATGTCTTGTCTTGACCCTAGCCCAAGTCTAGAATAACTAGCCCGGAGGAGATCTCTAGAAATGGCTGTTGGTTCTCTGCAACATAATATAGCTATGGCTTCCTGCCCAATTTAGAAAAACAAAAAGAAACAAAACTGTAGCTTTTTTCTGATGACTTCTCAACACTCTCATATAAACCCTGATGCTCTGGGCTGGAATCCAAATAAAGGCAAATTTTGCACAGTGGGCCACAGGGTACAGGAACTCTTGGGCTTGTGTCTCTTCTGATCTGATTACATTTCTAGATCAAACCACCTTCATTTCTCACCTCCTAATTGATTTCTCTGCCGCTGCCTCTACAGTTTTCCCTTTCCTCAGCAGCTACTCCCATCCTTCTAAATTGTGAGTCTGATTGGGTCACCCTTCTGCTCGATGGCCCCTAATGGCTTTTTATTGTCCTGAGAAGAGCCAAAGTCTTGCCTCTGATGATGGAGGGCGGGGGCTGGACAGCGATTGTTTGGGGCTTTGCAGGGCATGATGTCTGCATACACATCTGTTGTAGCGTGAGAAAAGTCATGGAGGATGAGGGAAGGCATGGGCGTGGCTACGTCCTGGCACAAGAAGGAAAAGGAATCTGGGGTTGGATCTGGTTAATAATTGGCAAGCTCCTGTCCCTTTTAGGGATGTAGCCTATGATACCCCTTGACCTTTTGGCCTTCTGTTCCTGTCCTGTGTTTCAGCCTCATGGGCCCCTGCAAAATCAGCAAACGTTTGCTTGGACCTTGACACTGGCTGTGGTCAATCTAGAACATTCTTCCCCTGTGACTTTGAGTGGTACATTTGCTTTGTTCCTATTCGCAAATCATTACCAAGAGCCATTCCTCCCCGATCACTTCATCTGAAATGGCAAGATTCACTTTCGGCACGCCATCCTCTTGACACTGCTTTCTTCTGCTGTGAGACTTTTGCTACCACCTGACATCGCCACCCAATGCACGAATCAATGATTCTTTGGGGTGGGAGGCGGGTATTACCACATGCCTCCTTCATGCCAAGCAGGGAGCTGAAATTCCACTAGAGAACAAAACAAAGGCTTTGTTATCATCATACACGAGTAGAGCTTAAACATAAAAATGGGAGCTCTGGGTAAAATTAGGCTGGGCAAGGGGACAGGTTGTGGGGATGCAACTCTCCGTCCCGACTCCCCCCTCCCCCACACTGCGCATTTGCCTTCTGAGTTACAGCAAGCTTTCAATCCTTACCTCTGCTGCAGTCAGAATGTGACAAAAAAAAAAAAATCACAGAGCCGACAGGGGGCGCCACAGCTCTTTAAAGAGGTGCGATCCAGACCAGGCAGCCAGGCTTCTGAACAACGCAGGAAGGGAAGGGAGCTGAAGGCTGCAGTCTAGGGACTGGGAAGTTGGAAGTTATGGGATGTAACAGGATCTGAACACCACAGCAGCCGCACCGCAAGTGTTTTCTATGGAGCGCTGCCTAAGCTACGGGGCCTTGCGGAACAATGCGCTTCTAAGTTGGATGCTTAATAAATCAGCCAGGCATGCATTATTATGCCGCAGTGGAGCCCTTGTTGTGTCTTAATGCTCAATTATCCAGTGCAGAATCTGGGTCGGGCTTTCTATCATCTTGGACGTGTGGCGGGAACTGGCCCAGGTCTAATTGCTCTACACGGGAGCGGATGCTTTCGCTTCTTAGCAAAGCGAGACACTCCGATTGATATTTAAGTTGAAGGGAACTCACTTCGAGTCACAGGTTAGCAGAACTAGACCTTGACACAGACCGTCCTTAAGGCGGCCCTACACCAGTTGGCTGGCAGTTCACAAACAGTTTCTTTGCCCCAAATTTTAAGATGAGTGAGAATTGAAGCTTCCAGTCTGACTACCGACTCTGGGTCCTGTACTAGCTTCTATCTGGCACATTCTCAGGACATCATGGTGTCCTTCCCATGCCTGTGGCAGGGGCCATAGACAGTAACGACTTCCCACTCTGACTCTTAAGTTAGTCACCAACCAGCCAGAAGAAGCCTCATTTATTTGAACACAAATGGATAATCAATTAAAAAAGAGCCAAACAAAGAAACTCAGACTTTTATATTTTATGGACCTCTGGTGGTGCGGGCCCAGCGGCCTCATGTTCTCAGATTAAAGGCAGGAGCAAAACCACGCCATGTTGTTGAACTCTGCCTGCCGGCTCTTGGCTGTTCTAGCGTTCTCTGGAGTGGAGACAGGCAGGCACAGCAGCTGGAGAGCAAGCATCATAGCTTGAGGGCTCCTTTGCTGGCTTTTATATGTGATTTACATACATGTTTGCTGGCTTTTATATGCGATTTACATACATCTGCATAGCCCATGCTCCGTCCATGTCTTTGCCAGTTCATTCCCTCCTCAGAGGGTCAGAGATGTGCCAGAGTCCCCCAGGACTACAATTTCTGTTAGGATTCCATGTAAGAGTCTGCTCATTGGGGTCCTAACCTGTTGTTTGTCTGCAAGGCTGACGCTATTTACAAGTGCCGGGGGATATAGCCCATGTGATTGCAGTGGTTCTGTGTGCCCTTTGGATTCCTACATCAATGCTTGAAGAGGAACAGTCCTAGATGAGAAATGGGAATCAAAACCACAATGAGACATTGCTACTCACAAACTAGGAAGTTGGTGGCTGGAGAGATGGCTCAGCAGTTAAGAGCACTGACTGCTCTTCCAGAGGACCCAGGTTCAATTCCCAGCACCCTCATGGCAGCTAACAACTGTCTGTAACTCCAAGATCTGACACCCTCACACAGACAGACATGCGGGCAATATACCAATGCACATAAAATAAACAAATACATTTAAAAAAACCCCAGGAAGTTGGTTAAAATGAAAAAAGGTTGATAATGCTAAGAGTTGACAAGAATATGGGTCCAGCAAACTTCTCACATGTAGTTGGTAGAGTATAGATTGGCATGGTCGCTGTAGAGGATCGCTATACAGGAGCATTTAGAGGTAAATGCATTGCCCCTGGTATGCAAGATATTATGCTCTGAGGTCTTTCTCCATGGGAAGTAAGTGCATGTGCCTAGTGAGATACATGTCCCAGGATATTTATTCAGAATAGCGCAATATTGGAAACTGTCCAAGTGGATAAGCAAACTATCAAAATGTGTGTAAAAACGGGCTGTGCTCTTGCAGTGGAAATAGTACACGGCAAAGAAAAAGGAAGAGTGTAGTGTACATTGAACAACACAGATGAATGCACAGATGCAGCTATGGCAACAGAAAATGGACACAGGAGCATCCGTACTACAGCATCCTATGTGTGTGAAGAGCAAGAACAGACAGGCTCATCTGTAGAGAGGGGAGTCAGACCCTGCTTACCTCTGGGGAGGAGAATGGGCCAGGAAGGGACATGCTGGAGCCTGCTGGGGAGACAGGAATGCCTTATCAGTGTGTAAAAGTCCCTTTAGTTTCCTGAAGTTTAGACACTTTACAGTGTATCTGTTAGACTTACATAAAACTAAAGGAGAACAAGAGGGATCTGGGTGAGGAAGTCTGCAGGATCCTTCTGGTACTGGGCCCCTACTCTGACTTCCAGGACTTGGCCTTTGTTTCCAAAGTCCTAACATCACTTATTTCATGGACTCTGTTCTGTAGCCAGACATCAGCTCAACGACTTGCCCATCAGCTTAATGTTCCAACGTGCTCCGAGCCTGTCACACGCCTCTGCGATTTGAATAATATATTTCTACCTTTCAGGGGTGCCTAACTTCACACTCAGCGGAGGCTGACAGTTTGGTCCATGGCCTTTAGCCCATGCTCACGAGAAGATGGTCGGGAGGTCTTTGTCATCCCCTTGATAAGCTTTCCAGAGCTACTGCACTGGGCCACCTGGAGAGGAAACTCTCCAGGTTGCTGAACACACTGCTATGGATTGGATAGCCCTACGGAATCTCATTAGAATGCATAGAGCTATCTGGACTTCTTTGGGCTAGGAGAGTTCTTGGAAGCTGAAGACCTAAACAAACCTTCTTGCATCCTTTCCTTTGGACTAGGGGGTGACAAAACCCCAAGCGGGCTAATGGTGCTCCCCTGGCTCTTTCTTACCCTGTGATAGACATTAATAATCAATTGTAGCACCTTTCTAATAAGAGTAAGTGGGAAAGTACTCCAAGTTAGTGCAAGGGAACAAAATTAAAAGCTGTGCAATTAAAGCTGCAGAAGAGCTGCCCTGTTCCCTGCCTGTTCCTGCATGTGTACATGTGTTTGTATATGTACAGGTGTATACATGTTTGTATGGATGTCACATCCTGACACTGGGTTTCTTCCTCAACCATTCTCCATTTTGTTTCTGAGACTGGCTCTCTCACTGAACCCTAGAACTCACTGCTTTGGCCGGGCTGATTGATCTGCCCCACCCACCCCCACGATCCTCATGTTTCTGCTTTTCCAGCCCTAGGTTATAGACACCACTGTGCCCGGCTTTTTGTGCAAGTGCTGAGAATCTGAACTCAAGTCCACTTGCTTGCACAGCAAATACTTTACTGACTAAACTGTCTCCCCACCCTGCCCTGTTCTCGGAAGTCCTGGACCTCTTCCCAAAGCATGACTGTAGACTTATCGTACACCAGCTGCAAAGGGCACGAGAGAGACAGAGACCTAGTCCTAGACCAGGTTCTCTAGAAACCAATGGAAAAAGGAGAATGTGTTTGATCACTTGAGTCAAGAAAGGGCCAGAGGTGAGCTAAGTATGAAATCTCAGGCAAAGGGACCCTGGGAGTGATGTTTCTCAGAGAGAAGGAACACAACAGAGTGGTCAACATAAGATCGAGAGAGCGAGAGTGAGAGCGAGACAGAGAGACACAGAGAGACTCTGAAGCTTCAAAGGCCCAGGGAGAGATGAATCTGAATCTCCAGGCCCTCCTGAAGGCCTGTGTGTATAGGAAGTGCCCCACTAGCTCCAGGGAAGTCTTGAAAAGAGGAGCCCCAGTTGTGGCCGTGGAAAGCAAAGGTGTATTCAAACAGGACCTACGGAAAGGTGAAACATGAATACACTCCCCCAGTCAAGGTAATTTCAAAGGACAAAACCAAGCAAGATGCTGGGTCAGCATAGCAGTCCCTAATTCTTGCCTACTCTGGGGGCGGGGCAGGGAGAGACGGGTCTGCATGGTCTGTGCCAGCTGGACACACCACTGTAAGGAATGGAGAGGGGCCGAAGGGTCAGGTGTTACTAATTGGTGCCCCCATTATATAGGTAACTCTGGGAGATGCCAGGCCCCTAAGGCTCCTGCAAGACCCCTTGGATTATAAACACCATTGGGTTCCAGAACCTTCCACACTCTGTGAAGCAGACAGGAGACTTCCATCTCATTGGTCAAGAGACACAAAGGACATACTCTCCAATGTGTTAACTCATTTTGCTTTCCTAGTTGGGTGGTGTGCCACTGTTTGCACGCATCCACGGCTGAGATGTGGAAAGCAAGGAGCCTGTGTTCGCCTCCCACCTTCAAGCCGTTCTCTCCTTACTCAAAGTGAAGAATGTTTTGTTTTTTCTTCTTCTTCTTCTTCTGTTCAAAAAGTTGTGGAGTGTGGACACCTGGCCCAGGTTTCACCACCTGCTGCCTGTTAAAATTCTTTAACCTCTCTGGACCCCAGTTTCCTTGTTGGCAGTTAGAAAGGAGTAGGCCTGACTTGCAACTCTGGCCCTTACTTGGGAGTCATGTGCTCATCTAGCTCTGGGGGTTGTGGGACTCATGTTTCTTTGTTCATTAGGAACAAAGAACAGGACTTAAAATTTAAAAGTTGTACCATAGTTTAACATCAATACCTTCATTTTTTTAGGCAACATTTTTCCTTAAGAGGAGGGAGCTGGCTGGAGTAAAGAGACCTGGGTTTTTTTTTTTTTCCTGTCTTTTTTAAACATTAAAGCCCCCGTCTTCAGGGAAGAAGAGGCCGTTGGATGTGTTTTGAATGTTTTAAATCAAAGCCTGCCGAGGGATGGAGAGCTATAGGTTTCAATAAGCACCTTCTTGCAGTCATCTGAAGACTTTCGCTTATAAGGGTAATGGAATCTTCAGAAACCCTAGGAGACATGCCAGAAAGAAGTCATACACATCAGTGGAATTTTCCTAAACGACCCCCCTCCCCATTGGCCCCTCAGGAGGGTCTCCTCCACAGATTCCAAAGATATCTGCAGCCTCCTTGGTCTGTCTGGGAGATGGAGAACCTTCCACGCAGATCTCCCCACCCACACTCAGGCCTGTTGTTGACCACCCTGACTCCTGGAGCCTGAGTTCCCAGCATGCACTAGGGTGATGGCTGAGTGGCAAATGCTTCTATTGGAAGTCCAGGGGTCTGGGGCAGCTGCTGATTCCCTGACACCTCTTCTCACAGAGCTGCTTTAGTAAAAGTAACAGAACAAATGTAGTATTCCTGGATGATATATGCAGGCTTCTTTTAACTATGGAATCTGGAGCCTGGGGTTTGCAGGGTTTGGTCTGATGCTGTGAAATCTCTGTGTGCAGGCCCCAACACACCGCACATGCCTGGCTTCTACTTGGGAGGGAGATGGGCAGAACTGGCTTCTTCCCTTTTATAGGTTTTCTTGAGATGCTGCCAAAATTCATTCCAAGCTATTTAAAGATTAAGAAATGCATTTTTGAGAACTTGATTTGATGTAATTTCAGGAAAAGACAAATGCGTCTAGAGAAGACAACGCAGAAACCCTCAAAGACCCAGTTGAAAGAATGAGTTGATGTTTAATTAAAAGCAGTGGGCACGAATGGATTCTGCACATTTTCGGGGATCAGGTTACCTGGAAAGAAAGGAAAATTGTGGATGGGTATAATATAAACAAAAAGAGAGTTCAAATGAGGACTTTAAGAAATTAAAATCAAAAGGGACTCTTCAAAAAGAGTGTCCATCTTGGGTATTAACCTCCAACATCGAAATGAAAACAATTTTGAAAAGCTTAAAAAAAAAAAAAGGCAACCCACATTTGGGCATTCTTCAGATCTCTTGGCCTCCAGCTTTCTGTGGGAAGCTAGGCTTTCCCATCCTTTGCTTGATGGGTCTTACATTTATTCTCTAAGTGCATCTAGGATTTCTTGCCAGCTCTCCAAACCACACCAACATGAAAGAAAAGGATGCACTGCCCTCTTGGATGTGAGATGCTCTCAGGTTTTGAGTGAAGTTTATGATTAAAACATACCAGGCAGTAACTAGGAGATTCTGGCTCTTGCATAGTGGGTCACTTAGGGGAAATTATTTTGTCTCCCTGAGATCCACTTCTTTCCGTATGAGATGAGATCCTTCTCAAGGCCATCCGGGGGACTCACCAGTCAGTGATCTCGTCACCTCATTCCCCTAGAGTCTCATACAGTTGTTTAATGTCCCAGAGTTGGTAGTTGGCCCCTAATGATCAGATTCTAGAGCCTTCTGCAGAAACTTCAGCGTCAGTAGGAGGTAAGGCTGAGTGGCACGGATGATCTTAACCCCAAGTCCAAGAAGCTAATGTATCTGTGACTTGAAATAGGGCAGTCATGAGTGCTGGAAAAGTGTCTAGTGCAGCTGACGAATATAATTTTAATTTTATTTAATTCCAGTTAATTTTGACTTACATTTAAACAGCTGCACGCGGATAATGGTTAACATATTCAAATGATAGATTTTGCGTGTTGGTACAATAAGATCCCTGAGGCTGGGTATTTTAAGAATAGAGGTTTATTTTGTCTTTGATGCTGGTGTTCGGACAGTTCAAAGAGCATGGTCCTGGCAGCTTGAGTGAACGAACCCCTGGCTGTTCTATGTCACAATATGATGGCTAAGTGGCTTTGTAGAGAAGGAACACATAAAAGCAGAAACAAGAGACGTTATTGAGGAAGGTCTGCCTTTGTAACAACTTGACTTTGCTTTAACCCATCCAGGCTGGTTAGACCTAACCTACCCCGATGAGATGGCCATTAATCCATTCCAAGGGTGGTACCCTGGTGGCATAGTCATCCCCCATGAGGCTCTGCCTCTTGAAGGTTCTGCTTCCGGTTCACGAATCTTTGGCAGAAAACATGAAAACCCTAGCAGGTGGCTGTGGGAATCTTTCTACATTTTGACATATGACAATCCCATCCATACTCAGTTGCTTTGGCCGTCATTGCTGACCAACAGCATTCACCCCGTTGTTTTTCGGGGCCTGGTTGATCCAGGTCCACTTCTAACTGCTAGAGAAACAAAGCTGAGTAAGGTGCAGCCCTTGAGAGCTCCCAGTCTTGTGGGAGAGAATCATAGACTTATAGAAATGCCGGCTGTTAAGGTTGGGACTCCCGGGAAAGTAAGCGGAGCCATTTGTCAATAACCGTTGCGCACGGCCCTATAACAGTCTCTGCACAGGGATGCACTGCCAGGCATTTGCTCCACGTTCATCTGGCCCACTTTTCTTCCCTTAACCTCTGAAGCTAAAAGTAACCTGGACATTTGCCAGTTGCTGACTCAAAACTTGGTTATTTTTAGCTTTGGGTGCCTTGAAACCTAGTTAGGAAAAACGACCTCAAGGAATGGAAGATTCGGAGTTTCGCTTGGCAGATGCGCTGCGTGCATTTTGAATGTCAGACAGCGGACCAGGTACTGGGGACATAGCCATGAATGTGACAGGTACTGTGAACCCTTCATTTTGGGCAGCTGCCATGGCATTGTGGGGAGAAGGTAGACAATGTATAAGTCAATGGGGACAGTTCCAGACAGTGTTAAGAAAGAGAGATGGTGGCCATTAATATAAATAACAATTTTTTTTTAAATCAAGACAACAGAACCAAATCCACTGGTCCCTTCCCTGTACTCTCTGAGCAGCAGTTACTGTGGGCAATGCAGAGTTCGGGTAAACATAAAAGAAGCTCCAGACCTGGCTGGGTTTGCTTGCCCTGGTGTGAATTTGGAGACCCACAAGCTTTGCTGAGATGGAAGGAAACGGTGTGCATGAAAGGGCTTCCAATTAGTTGAGCTCCTACTAGGGTCTATTATTATTGTATGGTCTCCCACGACTCTTAGTTAGGGACTTCTGGTTCAGCATACAGGAGGGAAGGGGAGACTCTGCAGAGGAACTAAACACGTCAGGAGAAATGTCTGGGGGGATGCTGTGTGTTAGGGTCTTCCAGAGTCTTCTTTGGAGCCTTTGGCTTCCCCAGGGGGACCTCTGCTTCTGCAGAGGCTGATGAGCCACCTGGCCTTAGTTATTCTTCACATTGGGGACATACGTAAAGTGTTCCTAAAAGCATCTTTGGGCAGAACTTTTTTCTTTGAAATGGAGTAGATGTCAAGAGTGGATGAGCTCTCCAGTGGAAGGGACTGATAGAACATTAAAGGCTCCCACTTTGTGACCTGGCTCCCTCCCAGAACAAAGTAGGTGTGACACTGTGACATCAGTCTTGGGAGAATCCCAGGAACAGGATGAGGGAGGCTCTATGGCTGAATCAGGCACCTGCCATTCCTGTTATGCTGCCCAAACCCAGCGGTTCATCTTTGGATCAGCACAACAAAACTGAGACCAATTGAAATTACTTCAGGTGCCGACTGTCTATCAGCCTTAGAGCATGGCACAGTATACTGAAAAAAATCCTAAACTCATCTCATCCCATGATCCCCTAATTTAACAGGAAACAGAAGGCCAGATTGGGGGGGAGGGCGTTGCCCAAGGCTCTAGAGTTGGTGGCAGGTGTCTGATGACTAGATTCTAGATCCACCTGCTTTTCTGCCATAGTTCCCTCTAAGATGCCTGCTTAATACAGCACCAGTGATGAGTGATCATGTGGCACTGTGAACATGTATTGGATGCGTGTTCTAGGTACCGTGCTGAGCACTCAACACTGCCTCATCAAATTCTTGGTACTCCAAGCCTCCCATTTGTCCCTCCTCTCCTCGTCTCTATCTCTTGGTGCCCATGATATGCTCCATGTGGAGTATGAAAGATTCTTCCTTGCTCTCTGCATTCTTCTGGTTTTGGCTCATGGGGTGTATGGACAAGTACCGGGAGGAAGCAGCGTGAACTCAATGCAGTTTTTCCTTTAGATTCATCCCTGTAGGGTTAGTGTCACAGGCCATTCCCTCTGTGGTGGGTCCTAGCTACCGTCATGGACCCTGACACTCACACTTGTCCTGGTGTCCCTTCAGGCCTAGGTCTGATAATAGCTCCCTACTGTTACCAGCCTCAGGGCTCTGGACCTTCCCTTCCTCTCTTGGGCTTTGGCTCCAAGGTTGGGATTTCTTTGTCGGTAGGTGTTTGGTGTGGTTGACCTTGGATCAAGCCCATTCAAATGCCTCCTTGTTAAATGTGGAGCAGAATCCCACAGAGTAGGTGCATTTGGCACCCCAGTGCACAACTTAGGAAAGGGAGACAAGGCACACAGTAGGTGAGTTCTGGGAACTTCAGAAGTGTTAATCCTAGACTGCCCTTGACACCCCTCTTAGAGCCAAGAGACATGGGTGGGCGGATGGATGCTCCCGAGCTTGGCATTTCCAACACCAAGAGAGTTTGCTGTTCCTATCCAAGTCCCTGATAATCTGTACATTCTTATTAGGCTGTTTTGTCTATCACTCAGGCCAGGGCCATTAAGTGCCTGGCAGGCAGCCTGTAAGAGGTGACAGTGTGGTGAGGTTCAGAGAAAGCAGACAGTAACATTTGTTTCTCTGCTTGGAAGCTTAAAGCAACAATAAACAAATAAACTGAAAAACCAGAGGGGCTGGAGAGAGAGTTCAGTGGGTAAGAGTTCTTACTGTTCTTCCAGAGAACACGAATTCGTTTCCCAGAACCCAGGCTGGGCAGCTCGTATTTGCCCACAACTCTAGCTAGCTCCAGGGCATCCCAAACCCTCTTCAGGCACATACTTGCACATATGTGTCACACACACACACACACACACACACACACACAAATAAAAAATTAAGTGCCCTGAAAAAACAAGGTGACCTTAATCAATTAAAGGACCAGCAGCAAATAGCCCCCTGCCTGTGGGCAGCCTCTGCGGATGATTTCATCTGGTGGAGACGGTTTGTTAGTATGACATGCTGCCCAGAACTGCACATCGTCTCTCCTCTCATCTGAGAACATTTTCCTCTACTCTGAATTGTGCAAGCTCAGACTGGTAGTGACAGGAGCCAGCCTATAGCTCCGCTGACCTACTTCCTGGCTGGCTCTCCAGCCGGCAGCCCGTACAGCGTTCATTTAACCAGCTTTTCAAGGTCAGGACTTTCCAGTGTGGAGGCTAGCTTTTTGCTTGACACAAAGCCAGGTACCATCAATTGTCCTGCTTACTAAAATTTCAGCGTTCCCTTTCTTTAGCTGAGTGAGAAGCATGGGGTGGGCTCCTGTTTAGGACAGATAACAAATGTAGTTGCTTTGTGCCTAAATTGGCCACTTGGTCTAAACTCCGGGTGTTTAAAAAGCAGGTTTTTCACTATTGTGAGACGCCTGGGCAGAGCCGAATGCAAACAGGGAAGGATCTAGGTGTCTGGTGGATGGTCACACTCCTCCCCACTTTTTGTGATGCAGACAAATGTATGCGCCACATAAACACAATGTCTTATTTCTTTTTCCACTCTTATGAAAGGATCATATGAAGCCAGCTCTCCACAGATAAAAAGCGACTGCTTTGTGTATCTATTATGGCACCTTTCATCTCGACAGGCTTTGTGAGAAACTTCTAGCCAGACTTACATTCTTCTCTGGTTTGATAAAGATAAATTGTATTCAGTGAGAGAGAAGGAGGAAAAGTTTCTTGATTATTCTCTAAATAAAAAGTCAAGGGGAATGCGATTCTTTTTGCCTTCGAGTACTTAAAGAAGCCGGCACACCTTCAAAACGACCTCGAGTCTTCTACGGCTCTTCAGCACACTGAATGCTTGATCTGAGAGAAGCCTGCTCTAGCTGGGGCTCGGTGCGTGCTCATTAGGGACTAGAGCACGCGGCACATGTACCTGCTAATCATGGGCAAGCCGGTGCGGGTGATGTGGGGAGCTTGGTTTATGCCTACCCTCTGCAGTTGGGGTCAGCCTTGCTCCTTGCTAGCTGCATGGATTTTGACAGGTTGCTCACACCCCCCTGTGCCTCAGTTTCCCTGCCTGGAGTGCAGAGACAGCAGCAGTACCTTTGTAAGATGTGTGAGAGCTGAGTGTCAGGTGCTTCAAGCCACAGGGAGCCTAGAGTTAGCTTTTGACTTAGTCCATTTGCTCTAACAAGACAACGTAGAGTGGGCAATTTGTAAACAACAGTACTCAGCTCTCGAGGCTGGGAGACTCACATCAGTGTGAGGCAGATTTACTTCAGGTAAAGTTTTCTCCTTATGCACAAGGTCCCTGGACAATGAAAGCGGGATCTCTCTGGCAGGGAAGGCCCCAGTGACCTGGCCACACCCCAAAGGCGCTTTTGTGTGAGGGTTAGGTTTCACACATGTGTGCTGGGGAGACACAGACACTGAGACAGCAGCTTTTGCTAAGCATCAACAATTGTGACCATGGGACAGAAAGCTAGGAAGAAACCTAGTGTATATGTTCATGAATACACGTATGTATGTGTGAATGTACATATGCATGCATGAGTGTACAAATAAGTGCGCATGTATACAAATACAGGTATATGTTCACGTGTCCACAAATAAATGTACATGTGTTCATGAATGCATGTGTGTATTTGTGAATGCATGTATTTATGCATGAGTGCATGAATGAATGTATGTATAAATGCATGGGTGTATTTATGAATATATGCATGTGTGTGCATGAATGTGCATATCTATGAATGCATGTATGTATGCATAAGTACATGAATGAATATGTACATGTTAATGAATGTTTGTGTGTATTATATGAATGTATGGGCGCGTATATGTATGTATGCATGAATATATGTGTGCTTTGCTGAATATATATGTAGGTATGGATGCATAAATATATGTATGTGTATGTATGAATACAGGTATATTTATGAATGTATGTTTGTATGCATGAGTGCATGAATGAATATATGTGTGAATGCATGCATACATGTATGAGTATATATGTGAATGTATGTATGTATGTATTTGTAAAGGCATGAATGGATATGTATATGTGTGAATGCATGCATGAGCACATGTGTATGTTCATGAGTGAATTTGTACATATGCATGTATGCACAGGTACATGTGTATGTATGAATTCATTTATGTGTGTGTACACAGAGGAAGAGCTGAGTTGCTGTGTTCTGGGAGAAAGGAATCAGGGGAGATGGAGCGAAGAAAGAGGGGTGCTGGGTATTCTGCAGAAGGCTGAGGTTCAGGTGTCCTGGGGACAGAGTCTTTCTCCGTCCACTTTCGATTTAAGAAGGAAGATCGAAGATCCAGGTATGTCCTGGGTTGCTGCGCTGCCTGGGCATCTGGTGTTTTAGATTTTGCAGACACAGCCTTCGGAGTTCATAGTGTCCTGAGGCCCATTGAGCAGGGGATGAGTTCTGAGATGTGTCACTCAAGAAGCCCCGTCAGCAGCCTGAAGCCAGTCAACAGTCTCAGTGCCGCAGGAATGGGCCATGCAGGCTGCAGGCGCTTATGACCTCATGATTTAAAGTGTAGAATCTTTTGACCTTGCCCATTTGTTGTAAGCGAATTGCAAACATAAGAATTTTAATGGAATCATAGCAATATTGTCATTTTTGAAAACGTATTTCTTAAACAAGCCCAACAATTCATCTAAGAGTCTTATTAATATTCCGATGAACATAGTAAATCCTTTTAATTTGTTTTCTATCATTTATGAAATTTTAATTTTTATTAGGTCCAGAGAAAGAGAAGCTTAGTAAAGGAAAGGGGGGGGGGAAGGAAGGGGAAGGACAGAGTGGAGAAAGAAGCCGAGAAACTCAGAGGGACAGATGTGCAAATGTGGACACAAAGTCATGGAGAAAACCTCAGAGATGAAGGCGCAGGCTCAGAGAAAGTGAGAGAGCCACAGAGGGAGGCCCACTGGAGCCAGGGAGACAGAAGCTCAAAGAAACATCACACGCGAGGAGAGGGAAAAGGAGAATAAGTAACAGAGAAAATGCATACACACACATACACACACACATACACACACACTTACACACATATACACACACATACATACGCAGACATACACATACACACACATATATACATACACACATACATATACACATATACACACATACATACACATACACACACACATACACACATACATACACATACACATACATACACACACACATACACACATACACACATACATACACACACAAACATGCACATATACATATACACACATACACACATACATACACACACATACACACACATGCACACACATGCACACACATGCACACATACATGCACATATACACACACATACACGTACACACATACACATACATACACACATACATACACATACACACACATACACACACATACATACATACACACACACCTCATACCATACCAAGGAAAAACAGTCATTCTGGGGTACTGAGAGCTAAATTTCTGGTTACCAGGGCATTAAAATGATATTGGGGTCAAGCAATGGAGTTGAACTATCTACAGAATCAAAATGGTGGGACTGAGGTTGAACACACACACACACACACACACACACACACAGTTTCTCACATAGGCTTGATAAAAGCAAGTTATTTACTTTAAGAGAATCTTCCTTTAGCTCAGAGTCTGGCAGAAAAATCCCTTTCTGGTTGGATGATCAATGTCATGTGACCTCATAAATATGTTTTTTCCTTCCTTCCTGGGCTGGATGCCTCTTGATCCGCAGACTCCCCTCCACCCCCAGTGGCCTGTCCGCATTCTCCTTCTCCGTTCCTGAGATCAGTGGTGGACAGACAAGGTGTAGCTATTGTCCCCTCTATACTCGGGAGCTGGCAAATCTTGTGAGGTTTGGTGGGGTGGGGGCTGGTGAGCCCGAGCACTTGATACGGGAGACAGAAATGAAATGTCCGTGACTGAGGCACCATGGCTGTGAGTCTCATACGAAGCAGCATTTTATGTAGCTATTGCAAGACCTCAAAATCCTTATGGTTTCTTAAATCCCAGGGAAATGGGCTCCAAGACAGAGAGAATGTAAACTAGATCTTTGAAATTCCCTTTGGTTGCTCCTGAGAACCTTATTCCTACAGCAGTACCTTCCGATTGACAATAGCTCACTTTTATATTCACGCTCTCACCCTGTCAAGGTCTAGTCTAAAATCACCCTCAGAGAATATCGTGCTGTAACTTTTAAAAAGCCCCAATCCCCTCGATTTATGCATTTAATTTATTGTGTTTCTCTGTCAGGGCCTTCCTTTACACATAACCCAAACCCAGTTGTGAGTGCCTCACACACCGACCGCTAAGCCACGATGTCAGAAGGCATTTTTTTAATTTCAGGATTGAAATTCCCACAGTGTACTTTCAAGTCCCTTGTTCTTTGGGAATTTATACGAAAATTCCCACCCCCTCCCAGCCTCCTACTTTCTGCCCCCTTTGGAAGCAGTTAATTAATTTCATTTCTCAAAGATGCTTTGTCTCCTTAAGTATTTCAGTCTGGCTAGTCTTCCTCTGGGTATCACCTTTCATCAGCGCTTTCCGTAGACTTGTTCAGAAATAGCTCATTGTGGGCCAGTTGTCTCTGCTTGCTAGGACGGTTGCTTATGAGGTCAAGGTCTGCCTGCAGCACTCGGGAGTGCCTGATCTGGGCCACGTACTCAGAGCAAGATGGCCCAATCTCTCTGACTCTCTGATCCCATCTCAAAGATTCCGGTAGATGTGACTGAAGCTGGGGAAGGATTCAGGGGGCCTTAAACACTGAAAGTAAGAAATGAGAAAGGTGAGGAACAAGACCAAACTAGTGCCTTGAGAGCCCAGAGCAAAGCACCCATCTGTCAAGCCAACAAGGCTAAAAATGGGAGATAGAACCAAGAGTCGGTGGCCAGACAAAGGGTAGCTTAGGAAGGGATTAGGGAGAATGGCGGCCAGGATGGCTGCTGTGACCTTTGCTGGGTGTGGACAGCTCAGATTTATGGTTTGGCCAGTATGCAACACACAGGATAGAGGGCAGGTACACGGTCACTGGATTAGAAGTTTAGGCTCTGGAAGGGTCTGTTTACCATGCACCACCCCTCAGGGCTTCCATGCCACATGGAATGGAATGGGGCAGCCTCATTTTCCTCAGAGCAAGAATAGAGGCACTTCCTGACACGTCTATGCACAAGGCATGATTACTCTGCCTTCTTCCTGGTCAACTGCTTTGCATGATTGGACCCGGAAAACAGGTCTGTGGCAACCCATTGCTTCTTTTATTGACCCTTTTCAACTTCCTATCTCAGGCCAGAAGCTGGAATGAGGAGGTCTTGGGGGAGAGCAGACCAGGAGAGCAGGGAGAAGGTGTGGGGAGGTGAATGCCCATGGATGATGTGGCTTCAGGCAAAAGTCAGCATGGTCTAAACTGAGGAGAGTCTGAAAAGTCCTTGTGATGTTGGGACAGGGTCATGCAGTGACAGCTGAGGGTTGGAGAGTTCAAGGGCAGCAGACAGGAGTCCAGCGTAGGGGAAGTTCATAGTTCTGGGGAGTGCATCCACCATCATCAGTATTGCACCGTGACCTTCGAATGGCCGTGGGTCCACCATAAAACCTAAAATGGCAATGTTCGAGGAGGAGTTCAGTTATGAGGGTGCGGATGTCCCCTAAGTCTGTATGTTCCTAGAGGCTGTTCTGTTTCTGAGAAATGTATTGGATTCCATGCTGTACAGGGGCACAGGGAGCTCCCTGCTTTTGCCTACACCCTGTGCCCTTTGCCAAATTCAGACATGGTGTATTATTCTTTCCCTGTGGCATGTGGAGCCAGAGATGGTTTATTTTTATTTATTTATTTATTTATTTATTTATTTATTTATTTATTTATTTATTTATTTGCAGCAGAGGCTCACTTAATGAGTGCCTAAAATGTTTGGTTCATATCAGGCAGGGTTAGAACTAAGTGTGTGCTCCCTCCCTTAGGCACTGTGTTGACTTGACTAATTCTATTTAGATTAGAACACCATTTGTTCAGGGGGTGGGGCTGAGGAGCCTTTAGAATTGGGTGGGGTTTTTTTTATTATTTATTTTGTGTGTATGAGTGTCTTGCCTGCATGTATGTATGTGAACGATGTAGGTACCCTTGCTCAAGGAGGTCAGAGGAGGATATCAGATTTCATGGAACTGGAGTTACATAGGATGGTGGGCCTTAAGTGATGCTGGGACCCGCGCTCTGCGAGAACAACAAGTGCTTTTAACCACTGAGCAATCTCTCCAGGCCCTCGCACGGAGCACTTGGCTGTTGCCATATAGCATAAGAAATCATCTTCCAGTTTGAGTGTGAAAATAGTGTCACTTCACACGATGATTTAGGAGTAGGGAAGTCAGAATTCAGACTCAGGCCTGAGGAGGCCTGGGTAACATGGACCACATGGAGGATGAGGGGCTTTGTTACAGAACATTGTACAAACGACAGGTCTGGCCCTCGGCTTTAGAGGGGCGGGCTAAAAGGAGAGACCCAACAGCTGGAACGCAGCTGTTTGAGTATCCCAGTCCATCTCGCTAAGGGGCTGGACAGGTGAGCAAGCCACCCTGAACATCCGAGCCCCGTGGACACCCAAATGCCTGCAGATGTAGCAGTCTCACATGGAGCAGTGAGTCGCCTGTCATACTTCATGTGCAAAATCATAAGAGAAAAGAAAATAGTTTCAAGCCACTTATCTTGGGGTGGTGTGGTATGTATGCAGCAACAGATACAGAAAACAGGAGACCCACACCCTTTAGAGCCGAATCTGTAACAAGGGATATAAACTCCACCTTTGGAATCGACTCTAGGCTATTATCTATTTATGTAAATAAAGGTTTATTAGAACATGGTTATGACTATTTAAGTGTTGCCGATGGCTGCTTCTGTACTGCAACGTCAGGGTCAAGTCGTTGGACCAGAGACTTGGGAGTCTGCAAAGTGAAAATATTTTACCATCTGGTTCTTTACAGGCGATGTTTATCAGTGCCCCAATCGGTTCCACTAGTCTATAACAAGGTGACAAAGAAGATGAATTCTAAAACAGCATGTAAAACTGTGGTGGGACCGCTAGTTCTGGGATGATAGGAATAAATATCTACTCACCCCGGATATGGAACTAATGAGGAACCTAAGTAAGGACGGACTACCAACGCTGACTTTGGTGAACCAGTGAGTCTTATTGGGGCTCCTTA
>CABHPR010152268.1:35375-52302 GCA_902168415.1 Peromyscus melanophrys | reverse complement strand
TGTGTGTGTGTGTGTGTGTGTGTGTGTGTGTGTGTGTGTGTTTGAGTGTATCTGCTTCCTAGTCATCTTCTCCTATAAAGATACCAGTCATATTGGGCTGGGTCAAACCCATGTGTCCCCACTTTATCTTAGTCATCTCTTTAGACTCTTGTCTCCAAATACCATACTATTCTGGAATATTCGGGGTTTGGACTTTGCCATATGACTTTCAGGCAGTGCTGTTGTTAAAACTGAAATGCCCTGACAACCACATGTTTCAAACATTCAGTGTTTAGTTGGTTGTGCTATTTTGAAGGCTGTGGAAGAGTTAGGAGGTGGGACCTGGCTGGAAAAGTGGGTCACTAGGAATGGGCCTTTGAAGGCTACACCTATTCCTGGTTAAGACCACAATCTCGGTTTACTGGTCCATTGTCCTGTGAGGAATCTCCGGTAGATACTTGTGCAATAAGGAACTAAGCTGCTGTGACATTCCTTCCCCTCCACCATGGGCTAAATCCCTCTTTGAAAATGAACAAAAAAAACAACCCTTGCTTTTTTAAGTCATGTGTGTCAAGTATTTAGGTCACAATGACATAAGAGTAACTAACCCAGAGAGACACAGCTCAGCCCACAGCAGCATGAAAATCCAATATCTACAGAGTGATGCTAAAACATCAAAATATTTCACCTGCTAAGTTTTAAAATCAATATTCTGAATTCTCATGCTCAATATGCCACCTCAGAAGCAGGTTAGGAATCAATGTTCTCTTGGTCCATTCCTATTTAGTCCCCAGAGTCAGAGTCAGGTTCAGAGCAAATGGTGCTTTTTACAAACATTCTAGGTGGTATTCAATGGTGGTCATTTAAGAAATACTAGCTTCTCTGAGTAGCATATGATGATCTCATATATTCTATCCACTATTTGTAAAGAATTGGGTATTCACAATACCTGGGTACATTACTGGACTTGTACAAGAGAACAACAATGCTCCAAAGACACAGAAGTCAAGCCTGGCTCCCAGCTCCCAGGACTCATGAACACTCACTGTAGAGTTGGTTAAAGGTTGACAAATCACTGTATAGGCTGTGAGCTGCCAGCTCCTTGCCATGGAAGTGGGTCAGTATAGACAGATCTCCCCGCCCTGTGCCTAGCATCAATGATAGCTCCGCCCTCCCTGCTGCCAACACCACAAAGCACTGGCAATGCTCGGAGGCATCAGGGAAGCATTGCAGGATGTGATGAAGAGCCAGCTTTTTGCAAACCTTTCCCCAAACTCTCGGCTCTGCAATTCTCCAACTTTGCATGTCTCCCCAGTGTATCAGTAGGGATTCTTTGATCACAGGAAAAAAGGAACAGGGTTCTGACTAACTTCAGCAGAAAAAGAGATCACTCAAAGGATGCGAGGTAGCTCAAGGGATGGATGGATGGATAACCAGGCTTAAAGACATAAAGAGAGGAATCAGGGAGGATCTAGGATGTAGCCCAGGGAATCCCTCTTCACTTAGTTGTACAAGGGTATCACCATATAAATGAATCCACTCCTTATTTTCAATCCCAATGTCTTTTTTTTTTCCTGTTTTACATCACTACATTCAATATCCAATGCCTCAGGAGTAAGAGTCCATTTGGTCAACTTTGGTCATATCTCCATCCATCAGCTAAAGATAGACCCTTAATTTATCTTCTCTCCAAAACTGCACATAATGGGAAGTTGAAGTGACCCTAAGGGGACAATATGGTGTTAGCTACCTCAGGGTAGAAGAGTTTAATTATCAAACATTCTACAGTCTAGAATCATCTGGAAAGCATGTTTCAGTGAGGGAGATTCTAGATTAGGTTGGCCAGTGGGTGTGTATTGTGGGTATTACCTTGATTATGTTCATTGTAGTGGGAAGACCCAGTCCATTTGTGGGACCTAGTTCCTGGGTTTGGGCCCTTGACACTATGAGAGTATGAGAACAGATTTACTGATTTGTTTCTGCTCTTGGTGTGACAAGCTGTTTAGGTCCATGCTGTCTTGACTTCCATGAGTTTGTGAGATAACATAAGCTCTCCTCTAATTTGCTTTTCATCACAGCAATCAAAAAAGAAACCATTAATCTACCTGTTGTGCTTGATGTACATCGCTCACATACATACAAACATAGCCTAAATAAGGGTGATCCCAGGCCAGAAAGAAATATAAAGAGCTCTGCTGTCCCAATATTTCTTAGGGTCACAGTGTCAGAAAAAATTATGTTGTGTTACTAACATGATCATTCTGCTTTCTGGTTCTCTGGAGCTTCAAGAAGAAGTACACATAGCTTGCAAAAAAGTAAGGAGAATTTATTCAGGAGCCAGGTGATAGAACAGATCACACACCTTCATGAGAGCACTGGGCAACTTAAATAAGGACCCATGCTTACTTTCTGTCTAGGATTTCTCTTTATGGGGCCCAGGAGAAGGAGGAGTTGGTTGCTAAGGGGCTGAATACGGATAATTCTTAGTTTTGATGGACAGACTTGGAATACATAACCCTTTCTGCACTGTGCATGTACTTTCCCATGGTGCATCTGGTTTTAATCATATGCACATCCAATTAGACATAGGCATAAGATGGTAAATATGTGTTTCTTTCCTCAAAGTTAACTAGATGACACAGCTTGCCTTACTATATATGTATCCCAAACTGGTTCAGGCTGGATTTGTCCCTTGCCTTCTTTCTTCAGACATGCTCTAGGACATGATTAAATGGCAATTTTCCATAAAGGGGAGTCACCAAGTAGCTAAGAATAAGTAATTTATTTCTTTGTTTGAAGTGGAGCATGTGTGCAGCTCTATGCAGGTAAAGGCCCTAGGCTACCAAGTGTACTATTAGAAGATGGGGTGCATGCCTCAACCCAAGCAAAGTGGAGTCCCGGGCTGCTACTGTCGCTATGCCTGCTGACATCAATTCTGCTGAAACCCAGTGGCTCATTTCCTCTCTTCCAAGGAGGGGCAGCTATTGCTGTCCTAGCAAGGATCTTTTTTTCCCCAAGGGAATGGTATTCAGACCTCTGAGGAACAGAACAGGAAGAGAAGTTCTCATGGAGGCATCAGTTAACGAAATGAAGAGATCCATGACAAAGGGAAATGTCAGCATTGTTAGCAGTTTTGCGGGGAGCCTTTTGATACAGATTTAATAATAACATAAGAAACAGGACAGATTTTCCCTGGGAAGGTGTATGACGACTGGGAGAATGGGCTGAGCCAAGTGCAATGGATAAGGAGAGAGGCATTATTTTGCAGTTTCCTAGACTATCAGTGTTGAAATGGTCACAAAGGCTCAAAGAAGCAGAGACTAATGAGCCTATGCCAGTCACAGGATCGGCCACCACTGATGAAGGAAGGTGGCTGCCAGTGCATTTGTTTATTCAAGGTGCACAATGAAGATGGGGAGATCAAAATCCATCACTAATTCCTGGATTTCTTGATCCATGCTTTTGTGCTACTCAGTTAATGCTCCAGCCAAAGTCAGGGAGCACATGCGGTGTGAAAGGAGGGGTGCAGAGGGCAAGGTTTTGTGAGTAAATAATGTTTTTAGACATTTTTACATGTTTATGGATACCTAGCCTCGGTGGGGAAGCTGCCTTTGCGGATGGCCTGCTGCAGCTGCATGGAATGTATGTAGTTTCTAGGAGGAAAGAGCTCCGTATATAGGGACAAGCCCCTGCTGCTTGGAGAAAAGTACAGAAATGGAGCCATTAGTTGGATAATACTGAAGCAAGCGGATGTCTGCCAAGGGTGTATTATTTTGTGTGTGTGCACGCACGCACGTGTGCACGAGCATGTATGTGTGTGTATGTGGGCTGAGTGTATGTGTGTGTAGGAACACACACACAGAAGAATGTACATTTGGTGTCTGTATGGAATTAGGGAGGCTGACAACACAGATTTCAGGTCTGTGTCCTCAATGTCCTTGCTGCAAATCCCCCACTACCCCTGACTTCTGCTCGTGTCCCAGCTAGTCACTGAAGTCTGGCTTCCTCCCATTCTTTGGATGTTAATGTGGAGAATAGGGGTCAGAAGAAGAAAGCAATTCCAATGCACATCTGGGTAGACAAGAGTCTCGGTGGATTAAAACTCATCTCCCTCAAGCCTGATGCCTTAAGATTGATCCTCAGAACCCATGGTGGAAGCAGAGAACTGACTCCCCAAAGCTGCCCTCTAAGCTCCACACACATGCCTTGGTGTCTGTGTGCCCCATGCTCACGTACACACATTACACAAAGACAATAACAAATAAATTAAATGCATGCATATATGATGAATACAATAATTTATGTCAATGAACACTTTGATGATTCTAGGAAAAAGCACATATATGTGTCAAATGTCACACTCCTTGTGGAGTCTCACAAACTGCTGGCTGGAAGATTCAAAGTCATCTGGGATCAACTTGCCCTTCTCTTAGAGATTGATGAAGTATTGAATTATTGGGGCTGCAATAAAAAAGCAAGTACAATTTTCTGTTTCAAGCCCTTGTCTCAGCTTCCTGTATGGGAATGGGAGAAGATAGAAAGGGACTGCATTATGAAGCAACTTTTATAAACATTTTTTAAAAATATAAACTGAGTAATTCACATTCAATTTGTGGATTTACATATAAACCTAAGGCATTTTCTTTGCAGGAATACTCTGTAGATGGAAAACCCTTAATCGCCTTCATCTATAAACCTCACCAACATTTCTTTCTCCACAGGGGTCAGCCAACTATGGCTCATGGTTTGTTTTTATAAATAAAGTTTTGTTGAAACACAGCCTCAACCACTCTCCTTGTATATGGCTGCTTTCCTATACAATGACATTGCTGTTATAGTCACCATACTGACCTTATGGCTTGCAAGAGGCTACTATAACCACACTCTGGCTTTTCAAATATGTGCCACCCCCTGTCTGTGTGACCCTAAACTTTACATCACCTCTTCTTTTATATGTGTGTGTATGAGTGTGTTTGTATATGAACAGGAGCACATGTGTGAGTATGTGCACACATGGATGTGTGTATACACGCATATATGCCTGAATACATCCATGTGAAGGCCCAAAGACAGCATCAGGAGTCGTTCTTAGTAATGTCGTCTACTTCTTTGAGACAGGCTATCTCATGAGCTTGGAGTCCAGCCATTGGGCTACACTATCTGGTCACTAAGCTCCTAGGACCCTCCTCTAGCACCAGAATCACAAGTGTCCAACCCTTACTCCTGGCTATTTCTCCTAATGAGATCCAGCTCAGAGCCTCACACTTGCAAGTCCAGTGCTTTACTGTGGAGTTATTTCCTCAGGCCACTGCATCACATCTGCTTTTGCTTAAAGTGGAATCAGAACAAGAAGACACATCTCAGAGACATTCTGGCTGCAGACCATCTCCAGACTCCTGCCTCCCACCCCACTCCCCCACTAATACTCTCCCATCCTCTGGCCCATAGCTAATTGAACTAATTTTTGAGGCTTGCTTTCATAGAGTGTTTCCAAAGTGTTTAACTTCGTTTTCATAGAAACAGCTCTTTTTCTTACTGCACTCATTTTTCATCAGTTTACATAATATTGCACTAAATAATGTAATTACAATAACAAGCGCAGCTGGCAGAGGCAGCTCTGGGAACACATACAACCGACTGTTGGCAAGCAGACACCACAGCGGGTGAAAAGAAAGGTAGATGCATGCACAGCAGCCACAGCCTGGGATGGTGTGGCCCCACCAACATGATTTCTAAGGGTACAGGGCAGTATCTTACCCATTCATCCACTAAGTTTCATAAGTGGAGGCCAGTAAGATAAGAGTCTCCCATCTGTGCCTCTCTGTGTAGCATGCACTTATATGATATTTGCCAGTTTCACAGGGACTTTGGAGGGAGTTATTTGACAAATGCATGTCTTTTCCCGCTAGCCTGCAAGGTATCAGAGTATGAGAAATGTATTGGTTTTATTACGGCATTACATCTCCACTATGCAGACAGTGACTGGCATCTGGTTCACACTCAAAAATATTTCCTGAATAAATAACTGGATGGAGGCAGGCTTTCCCACAATGAGCTACTCAGAAACTACAGTCAAGAAAATATAAATCTGGAAGGAGTCATGGGGGTTTATAGTTCCTTCTCTGCTCCCCTAAGAATAACTGAGAAATGCATGGATGTTGAAAGAGGGAGGGTGAGGTGAGAGACTCATTCTGATAGCTCAATTCCAGGCAGTCTAGAAGATTCATTCTCTGATGCCTGGATGAAGGCAATGGGTTTAAGCCAAGAAGATCATTAGCAATTTGCATTTCTGCAAGCCACATCACTCTTGTATCTTGCAGAACTGAGAAACTTGCTTCAAACTGGCAAATTAAATATTGATAATGTAGATAGGCTATACGACATCTTTCAAGAAGGCTGGCACCCTGATTTCTGTGTTTTGAAAACTTCAGCCATTTGCATTCAACTACCACCAGTTTTGTCATAACTGTGGGCAATCAGTAACATTGTGTAGCTCATATTTACCTTGAAAGCAACTCATTTTTAACCTAAATGGATGCATTTGCCAAGGAAACCTGGCATTGCCACTGCAAACAGAAAACCAGTATCAGTAACTGCAAATAATGTTGATGGAAGAAAAAACCACAGAACTACTGAAATTTAACAACAATTAAAAATGTTTCCTATGTAATACTTTTACTAAACACCCCATCACATTCATTGTTTAACCTTTGAGCACACAGAGGCTGGGAAATGTCTCCCACAGGCTCAGGGACCAATATCCTTGGTCCCCAGCTGCTGATACTGTGCTCAGAGGAAACAGAACCTTTAATAAATTGAGCCTGGATCCAGGATATGGATTGCTAGAGGTGAGGCTCGAGAACTATGGGGGGGGGCAGCTCCACTCTGTGCTGGAAAGCTCTGCTTTTTGATACACCTAAGTGTTAAAACAGCATGGCACAGAACAAGCTCACCCCCATGCTTTGCCTGCCACGATGGACTACATCTCCCGAACCACCAGCCAAAATAAATTCTTCCTTAAATTGCTTCCTGCCGAGTACTCAGTCATATAGAAAAGTAACACATGTGTACACCTGTGCATGTATGCATATACACACATGCACAGGCAGACCTCATAAAATAGGTACAATTATTGTCTCCAAAAGACCATATAAGGAACTGAAAGTACAGAGGATTTTAAAACTATGCACAAAAGCACAGCTGCACAAACCTTGCTAAGTTCAGACATTATTTCAGTGGGCCTAGCTCTAGGCCCCTAATTCTTGACTGCTATATTTTGCAAACAATGCTTTTGAAGTTGGCATAGATGCTCAGGCTGCTGCAGGCTTAAAGCCTGAGGCACACTCCCTCTCTGTTATAAAGAAAGCTTAGAAAGTGTTACAGCCTTGTTGAATCTCTTTTAGTTTAAACTATGACTTCCTCATTGACATAAAAAGGATTGAGAGAGAACTGAAAAAAGAATAACTTTTTCTCTAAATGTTTCACCCTTTCTGAAAGACGTGGTGTTTGGCTCTCTGAAAATGTTATCCCACAGGATGAGCATCTCACAGGCTGAGAAGTACAATGCCACAAATCCAGTGTGGCACATACTTCCCAGAATCCTTTGCTCAGCTCTTGCCTGCATGTTGAGAAGGTAAGTCGTGATCACTGTACTCGGTAGCCAACGTTTCCATTCCCCTATAATAGCCAACCCCTCAACACAAGGGTAGAGGCTGTTGGGTTTTCTTATATTATCTGAGAGGATCAGAGTGAAACTGATTCAGAGGCCTGGATGGTATAATGTTTATAAAAAAGTAGAGAGTAGTTTGATTTTCATGACCACTAAAAAGGAAAGAAAGTGGGGGAGGGAGAGGAGGAGGAAAAGGAAAGAGAGAAGAGAAAGAAGAGGAGGAGGATGGAGAAGGGGAAGGAGGAAGAGGGAAAAGAAAAATAGGAAGGAGAGGAATAGGGAGAAAAGAGGGAGGAGAAAAATAGGGAAGAAGAGAAGTGGGGGAGAGGAAGAAGTGGAGGAGGAACAAGAAGAGGAGGAAGCAGAACAGGAAGAGGAGGAAATGGAAGGAGAAGAGGAAGAATGAAGAGGAGGAAGGGGGAAGAGGAAGGAGGGGTAGAGGAAGGAGGAAAGAAGAGGTGGGACACAGTAGATCTATGCTGAATTTCACCAGCCAGAACAGAGAGAGTTAAAAGGGCAGATAGAGTAAATGGACAAGACAGGGGAAAATGACCACACAGAAGACTGAGCTGTCAAAATTGAGAGCAGGGTGTGGTGACCCATGCCTGTAAGTTCCAGTGCCACTGATGAAGAGGCAGTAGGGCAGCCAAATGTTCAAGGCCTGCCTTGGGTTCACAAGGGATTTGGACCAACCTGAGTCACCAGCTGAGATGCTGACTTAAAACATATCCAAGAGCTAAGAAGGTAGCCTAATTCATAAGACTCACAGGCGTTAGGGCCCGAGTTTGATCCCCAGAATCCAGATTCAGAAAGCAGGGTATGGTGGCAGATTTGTAATCGTAGTCCTTGGGAGGCAGAGACAGGAGCATCCCTGGGACTTGATGGCCAGCCAGCCTAGCCTACTGAAGCATCAAGCCAGTGATAAAAAAAGCAAGCTATATGATATCTGAGGAATGAGGCCAAGGTTGTTTCCTGGCTTTCACATGCATGTATCCTCATACTCATAAGGGAGACAAAGAGGTATCTAACAGTGTGTTATAACATGGAGGAGGTTCCCTGTGGGAAATGGATACCTGAGTCAAATGGAAAAAGAAAACATCATTGCATTCTCTTTGGTGACAAAATTGAGTGGTATAAATGTTCATTTTATTAATTGCAAAGTGGTTCATTGACTTAAAACACAAATTAGTTCAAAATTCTAGAGACAGGGTGCAAACAATAACTTCAAATAAAATAGCTATTTATGATGGCAGAGGTGGGCTGGGAGTGTAGGGGGGTCCCTGGGGCTGCACATGGGTCACAACTAAATAATCCATCATATAGAGTAGCTAGCTTTACCATTTGACAAAGAACACCCTCCTTGATTCTATACTGCATCCTATGGACAATGCCCTCATCAAATCATCAACCCTTCCAATTGCAGACAAGCCCCTCTTTGTCTTCTATACCCTTAATTCTCCAAGGCAATATCATTTGCAATAGAGAGCTCAGTGCTGTCTGAATTCTGGGGACTGTGTCAAAGCCTCCTGGAGACATAAGCATACAGTGCTCTTTATCTAGCACTGACCTACTTCTGGCCATCTTCCTCATCCAAACAGGAGAGGAAAATCTGAAATTCCAATACATTATTTACTAGGATAAACCACTCATTCAGGTTGCAGAGAGAAAGCAGTAGGAGAGTTCAGTAAAGCTTTGAACAAAAGTCATTAAAAAAATTTGAGACAGTGTCTCAGTGGGCCCATGGTAGCCTCAAACTTGCTTGTATCCCTTTGTAGCCAAAGATGACCTTGAATTTCTGATCTTCCCACCTCTACCTCCTGAGAGCTACCACACCATACGTTTATGTCAAACAGGGCTTCATGCATGCCAGGTCAATGATCTACCAGTGAACTACGTCCTCAGCCAACAAATGTCTTGGTGTCTGCCTCATGCAGGAATTGTACTAATGTTAGAAGAAATGTGGAGTAAGATGAAACATTAATGGAGGCCTGGGTGGGACATTATAGAAAACATATAAGCATAACAAGGAAAGAAAGCTCTGGCCACCATCTCATTTCATACAGGCAGATACATTGTTTGTTTGCTAAGATTTAACAAACCAGACGACAAATGCAATCAGAAAATAGAAAAAATGCTAGGAGTCCTGGTCACCTGGATCTTACAGCTCAGCAAATGTACTTAGATGTAACTAGCAGTGTACAAAGGCATTGAACTCATTTACTGCATTATTTACTCAAACACTTTGGAGTACCATAGTCCCCAGGCCTCCACCTCAAACACTGCTATGTTTGGAAATGCCACAGATTCCATTAGTTTTCATAGCAATCTGAAAACACAAAGTTAAGTCACATGGTCCAGTGAGAATGACAGGTCCCCAGCAGTGATATCAAAGAGTGGTCAGTTTTAACCTTAAACTCTGTACCGAAATATGAGCATGCTTCAAAAATGAATGGAGCACAGAGGCAAGGAATCCAGGTATTTCATAAATTCCACAAAAGCCCATGCAAATAAGGATGTCCAACACAGTGAAGACAGAATGGTACCACTGAGAAAAAAACTCTCCTTTCCCAAGAAAAACTTTCATGCAACTGATACACTTGAATGTGGAAACTCACTGTTAAGTAACAGAATAAACTACAAAGTTTAACATTCTGGCTTCATCTCCCTTGTATACAAATGACACCAAGATCCAAAGTGTATGGATAATTCAAATTCTCCTTTAAAAAAATAGCCTTGATACAGGTGTTGCTCACTAACCCCAGTCCTTAGCAAAAGTGCATTTTAGTTACTCAGCAAACAGCCGTGAACTCACATGAGGAAGGCAGCAAAGAGTCCTCGTGACCTTTGTGATCACTTAGACCTCATGTTGTACATAAAAGAAGTCCAATGATGTCAAACAAATTCCACAAGAGAAGTATTTATCGCCGATTCTAAATCAAAAAATCCATATATACTATAATGGCACTTCAAAAGAAGATCTACTGTATTTACCAGCTCAATCAATACGAAATTAGCTGGGATAAATATTGCCAGCTCTACCCGTCTTGAGATGAAGCCTGTTATTTAGACTCTAGGTCTCGAAAGAGACAAGGACATTTTTGCTTATCACACAGAAATAGGAAGCAGGAAGTCTGCTATGAGCAGGTTGTACCTACCCGCAGCTGCTCTCTTTCACAATTCATCTGTTGCCTCAAAACCTGCAGAAAAGAGAAAAAGTGGAGACTGTCAGAAGGTTCTACAGCATAAAAGCGCGGAGGCTGGGGAGTGGCTGCAGGATCCCTGCAACCCACAAAAACGCTGGCTGCATGTGTTGAGGTGAGATGGCTCAGTGAATAAAGCCACTTGCCTTTGAGCCTCAGGACTGGAACTCAATTCCCAAAGTCACATGGTGAGATCAGAAGAGCAACTCTGACAAGTGATCTACAGGTGTGTCATAGCATGCCTTCATATGCATATGTGTATTGCACACACAATAAATTATACAATATAATAATTTATTTGTTTATTTATTTTTATTTTATAATTTAATTTAATTTTACATATCAGCCATGGATTCCCCTGTCCTCCACCCTCCCACCACCCCTCTCCCCCAGCCCGCCCCCCATTCCCATCTCCTCCAGGGCAAACACTCCCCTGGGGATCCAGCTCAACCTGGTAGATTCAATCCAGGCAGGTCCAGTCCCCTCCTCCCAGGCTGAGCTAAGTGTCCCTGCATAAGCTCCAGGTTCCAAACAGCCAGCTCATGCACTAAGGACAGGTCCCAGTCCCACTGCCTGGGGGCCTCCCAAACAGTTCAAGCTAATCAACTGTCTCACTTATCCAGAGGGCCTGATTCAGTTGGGGGCTCCTCAGTTATTGGTTCATAGTTCATGTGTTTCCACTAGTTTGGCTATTTGTCCCTGTGCTTTTTCCAATTTTGGTTTTTTTTTTTTTTTTTTTTTTTTTTTGGTTTTTCGAGACAGGGTTTCTCTGTGTAGCTTTGCGCCTTTCCTGGGACTCACTTGGTAGCCCAGGCTGGCCTCGAACTCACAGAGATCCGCCTGCCTCTGCCTCCTGAGTGCTGGGATTAAAGGCGTGCGCCACCACCGCCCGGCAACAATTCTTGCTCATACAATCCCTCCTCTTTCTTGCCAGTTGGCCTCCTGGAGCTCCACCTGGGGCCTGGCTGTGGATCTTTGCATCCACTTCCTTCAGTCATTGGATGGGGTTTCTAGCACGACAATTAGGGTGTTTGGCCATCCTATCACCAGAGTAGGTCAGTTCGGGCTTTCTCTCGACCATTGCCAGTAGTCTATTGTGGAGGTATCTTTGTGGATTTCTGGGGACCTCTCTAGCACTTTGCTTCTTCCTATTCTCATGTGGTCTTCATTTATCTGCTGTGGGATGTTCTGTATGGCAAATGTGTTGCTAATAAAACACTGATTGGCCAGTGGCTAGGCAGGAAGTATAGGCGGGACTAACAGAGAGAATAAAAAGAGCAGGAAGGTGGAAGGAGAGGCTGCCAGACGCTGCCAGCCACCGCCAGGACAAGCAGACTGTAAAGATGCCGGTAAGCCACAAGCCATGTGGCAAGGTATAGAATTATAGAAATGGATTAATTTAAGATATAAGAACAGTTAGCAAGAAGCCTGCCATGGCCATACAGTTTGTAAGCAATATAAGTCTCTGTGTTTACTTGGTTGGGTCTGAGCGGCTGTGGGACTGGCAGGTGAAAGAGATTTATCCTGACCGTGGGCCAGGCAGGAAAACTTAAGCTACATTTATCATGGTCTCTTATTCCTTGTTCTCCCTCGCTGTTCTTGATCCAGCTGGGATCTCTCGCTCCCCTAAGCTCTCTTTCCCTCGAAACTTGCCCTTCATTACCCCCACTCACGTACAGGTTGTTCATGTAGATCTCATCCATTTCTCTGTCATTGGGTGCTCCCTGTGTCTTGGAATTGCTCAACATCCCTAATCATCAGGGAAATGCAAATCAAAAT
Source organism: Peromyscus melanophrys (assembly GCA_902168415.1). Lineage (NCBI taxonomy): Eukaryota > Metazoa > Chordata > Mammalia > Rodentia > Cricetidae > Peromyscus > Peromyscus melanophrys. The sequence goes on along the minus strand of CABHPR010152268.1, from coordinate 39,675 downwards.
GACTCTGAGATACCACCTTACACCTGTCAGAATGGCTACGATCAAAAACACTGAAGACAGCTTATGCTGGAGAGGATATGGAACAAGGGGAACTCTCCTACACTGCTGGTGGGAATGCAAGCTTGTACAGCCACTTTGGAAATAAATATGGTGCTTTCTTAGAAAATTGGAAATCAATCTCCCCCAAGACCCAGCTATACCACTCTTGGGCATATACCCAAGGAATGCTCAATCATACCACAAGGGCACTTGCTCAGCTATGTTCATATCAGCATTGTTTGTAATAGCCAGAACCTGGAAACAACCTAGATGCCCTTCAACTGAAGAATGGGTAAATAAACTGTGGTACATATACACAATGGAATACTACTCAGCAGAGAAAAACAATGATATCAGGAGGTTTGCAGGCAAATGGATGGATCTAGAAAAAATCATCCTGAGTGAGGTAACCCAGACTCAGAAGGACAAACATGGTATGTACTCACTCATAGGAGGATACTAGATGTAAAACAAAGATGACTAGACTGCTACTCACAACTCCAGGGAGGCTACCTAGAAAACAGGACCCTAAGAAAAACATAGTGATTGCCCAATATAATAAATTTTTAAAAGTGAGTAAGGTGGAAGATTGACAAAGATTCTGGACATCAACCTTGAGGCTCCACAGACACAGACACATACATCTCCACACACAGGTATGCCCAGACATATGTGAACACATAAGCACACATGTGCATTGATGTACACAAGTATGCTCACTCAAGCACATCTAAACATATCACATGTACATGTGCACAGGAAAAGAAGAGGGGGAAACCAGAAAGAAATGGTTACTTTTGATGGCTTGGCTCAACAAAGACCCAGAATTCACAATAATAACTACCTTTTCTCTAGATTCAGGCAGTGAACTGTTTACTATCATTCTACGTTGTACAATCCAGAAGTAGGTAACAGGGTGTGAAGTACCTTTAAAGGGATGGTGCAGAGGTGCAGGAGAGGATGGGAGGCAGTCTAAAAAGCATGGGGCTTCCTTCTTTGTGCATATACCCTTCTAGTCCTGTTTAACAGGTGCACACGATCTTCTCTTAAAGCTATATTTGGTTGGGTGTGATAAGACAATAGCCAATGCAGTGTCTCCCCCAATGTCAAGTGCTGGCAATATTATCTGCATGTCCTGGAATTATCTAGTTTTCTCATTATTATTTTTGTTTGTGTGGTACTGAGGTCTGAACTCGGTATTTCACGTAAGCTAAGCAAGGGCGTCCCCTCTAAATTATACCCAGCCCTCTCTTCATTTGTTATTTTGATGTTATCAAGTAGTCCAGCCTAGCCTTGAACACATTCCATCACCCAAGCAGGCCTTCCACTTGTGATCCTTCTACCTCAGCCTCCTGAGACACTAGGATAACAGACAGGGCTTAATGATCCAGCCTAATCAGATGGTAGTAAGACAGAATGTATGGGGATGGTAGTTGATGGACGATATGGGGATGGTAGTAAGAAAGACTGTGTGGGGATGGTAGTAAGAAGGACTGTGTGGGGATGGTATTGAGAAGGACAGTGTGGGGATGGTAGTGAGAAGGACTGTGTGGGGATGGTAGTGAGAAGGACTGTGTGGGGATGGTAGTGAGAAGGACTGTGTGGGGATGGTAGTTAGATAGATTGCATAGAAGAGGACTCTGAGCCCAAAGCTTAGAGCAGAGAAAGCCTGATCTCTTTTGATATCTAGCACCACTCCAAGATGCAGTATTAGCAGTCCTCTGACAAACACATATAGGTGATTTGTTCCTGACCAAGGCGCTTTCCTCACCCTCCAAGGAGGGTTTATGAGAGTGACCATATCATTTGTTATCAAAACAAAAACAAAAACAAAAACAAAAAAACCAGAATGCACTAGCAGGGGACAGCCAGAGAGGTATTTGTATTTACTTGATTATACAGAGGCCAGAAACAGAAAGAGATACATCCAGGAAAACTGGTTTATATGGTCCTTTGACAGAGATGAGGATTGATAGATGAACTTTGAATGAAAATGGCCAAAATTAAACTAAGTTCTGCATTATTGACAGGTTACACTGTCTCTTTCTAGTTTTATTTTTACACCACTGTAAAATCTCTTAACTCCTAGCCCTTGACAGGGTACTGGGAGTTCCTTGAAACTTTACTGAAGGACAAGAGCTTCAGCAACCAACTCTTGATGTATATTTTATGTGTTTTGTAGTGAAAGTTTCTTTTTACTTTTTCTAAAATAAAAACAAAAACAAGGATGTTTGCTTAGGAGCTATCCGAGCCTGCAGTCTCTAGGTGCGGTGCTATTGTAGACCCTTTCACCTGGAAAATTACCCCAGGAAGATCTCTTTCAGGTGTTTGCTTTTTTGTCATTGTTGTTATTTTGAGACACAGTCTCACATATCCTGGACTAGCCTTGAACTAGCTATGTAGACAAGGATGATTCTGAACTCTTGGTCTTTCTGCATCCACCTCCTGAGGGCTTAGAACCCAGCTGTGCTCCACCAGGCTTGGTTTCTATGGTGCTGGGGAATCAAATCTAGGCTTTGTGTATTGGAATAAGGCAAGCACTCTACCAATGGATGTAGCTGAGTGGTAAAGTGCTTGCCTCTCATGCCCAGTCCTTGGGTTCAACTCTTGGTACCATAAGAAAGAAAGAAAGATAGAAAGAAAGAAAGGAGGGAGACCAATTTATATGTATGTATTAATTAACCACAATATTATTTATGAGAGATAAATAAACACTATAATGTATAACAATGGGAAAATCAAACATAAATCACAGATTCTGAGCAAGAACATAACACACAAAACTTAGAATCACAGTTCTGAAAAAACACGTATAGGAAATAAACCAAATCCCACTGCAGTTTATAAGAAACCAAGCTACAAAAATGCACAAATGTTATGATTCCTATTTTCTGCCAAAAATATAGTTTAATTGATCATTAAGGAGGAAAAATCAGGGATGTTTTTCCTTATTTTTAAAAGAAAAACTTCCTTATTTAAAAAAGGATCTACAAGAGATTTTTTTTTCCCAAATTATTAAAAAGTAAATGGGTTTAGCCAGACAAATAAATAGAAAATCTCACATTGAATTATACTTGAAATGGGCTCTTTAGATTAGGTCAGACATATCTCTGTAAACCTTAAGAAGAAAGAGGAAAAAATCCACAGGCAGAAGAGATCCATGATGTCGGAGGACAGGGAGACAGGGAAATGAAATTGGGTGGCTGCTCTGTGGATGTGGGCTTCCCACTCAATAGCAAACACAGAATAGAGAGGACACACTGAGGAAGGACCTGAGGTTTCTGAGGAGAATTATGTAGAATGGAAACCAAGGTCTGAATCTGAAATCTTCTCCAACCTCACTCTCTCGGCAGCTGATTCAAGACATCCCAGAGCTCAGCAATGAATGAACAGGAACAATCAGACAAGTTCCAGGAAACTTCAGCAATGAGTGCCCATGGACAGACAGACACATCCTAGGAGAAGTCCTCTAGGTTTATCCTGAGGAATCTTAACCTCAGAAAGTGGGGGTCCTCCCTTCCTTTTGCCCTCCTTTCCTCCCCATTATCCCCTCACAAGGGAGTCTCCTTCTGAACAATCCCAGGCTACGTTTGGTATGAACCATGGGGACGATTGTAGTGGGTAGCCATTCCAGCTTTGATCTGAAAGTTCCAACCCCCATTGAGACTTCGGCAACTGTCACGCCTACAAGGTGGGACCAAGCGAGGCCCCTGGAGACCCGAGATCTGGATGGGCCATCTCGCTCTCTGTTCCGGGACAGTGGATGGTGGAGGTTGATGGAGCAGAGCTCCAGAGGACACCACTGGACTGTGATACACCTTCCCCAGACCCTGTGACCTACCTATCCCTTCATTTGTAAGTTACCCACTAAATAAATCTTCCTTTTAACTATGTGGAGTGGTCTTAATAATGTCACCAATAGACGATAAGAGGTGCCTAACATGTAGCAGAAGGAGCCCGCCTTCCTGGCATGAAAGGCTGTGCTCCTCAGAAGTAGCCTACCCTCCCTCCTCCTTGCCTCCTTCTCCTTCTTCTGTGGTTGGAGTATGAAACGTCCACAGTAGGCTCGTGTGTTTGGACACTTGGTCCCCAGACAGTGGTGCTGTTTGGGAAGGTTATGGAGCCTTCCAGAGATGGAGTATTTCGGAGGAAGCACACAACTTGGGGAGAGCTTGGAGGTTTTACAGGCTGGCCCCGTTTCCTGTTCTTTCTTTCTTTCTTTCTTTCTTTCTTTCTTTCTTTCTTTCTTTCTTTCTTTCTT
>CABHPR010152268.1:0-25379 GCA_902168415.1 Peromyscus melanophrys | reverse complement strand
ACACACACACACACACACACACACACACACACACACACACACACACAATCTCAGGTTGTAATCTCAAATTCACTGCTTATCAAGTATAGGACTAAAACTCTGGCCTGAGGTTGTCTTGTTCCTCAAAAGGTCATCACAGAGTTTGAATGAGCTCATATTTGCAAAGTAGTTAAAATTTAAAAAGCACATAACAATTAAAGTCCTTGGCTCACAGAAGACATTCTGTTAGTGCCTTTGCAATTCCAGAAAGTAAGCAGTGTGCAACTGTGATGGTGAGCTCTAATCATCAGTTTGGCATAGTCTATAATTACTTTGGAGGAGAGTCTCCATGAAGGGATTTTCCTCTTTGGATTAGGCTGTGGGCATAGCTGTGAAGGATCTTGGATCTTCTTAATTAAGTTAATTTACGTGTGAAGGCCAAGCCCACTGTTGGCAGTATTATTCCCTAGGCAAAGAGATCCCAATCTGTTTAAGAGTGGAGAAATCCATCTGAGCACAAGCTAGCAAGGAATCGAGTAAGCATGCATTCCTTTTCCCTCTGCTCTTCATTATGGATATAATGTGGCTAGCTGTTAGAAGTACCTTGACTCCCCTACAATGATGGACCTAAATTGGGAATTGTGAGCTGAAATAAACCCCTTTGTCACTTTCTATCAGAGTATTTTATCACAACAGAAATCAAATTAGAACAGCATCACTTCTGTTTCTGTTGTGACTTGTTCTTCCCACAAAAGTACTGAGATGTTGTGGCAACAGAGTGGTAGGAAACAAGCATTTTGCAAAGTAGCAGATACTCTAGAAAGCTGTGAGCTAGCTAGTGTGTTAATTGCCCATGTCCATGGATCAGAATAGATGTCAGCAGAAAGAAAATATATAGGTGCCACTGTGCTGCCATGGAAAGAGGCTGAACAGTGTCCCAGCAGACTAGTTCTCCATAAACGGATGCAGGGACACGAGTGACATTCTAGTCTAAGGCCCTGAGGTGGACATCTGCTGCCTGGCTTTCTGAGCTGTGTTGCTTTCAGCATCTGGAGAAATCTTTTACATCTCAGAGAGGTCTTTCTATTCTTGAATTCCAGGACATTACAGAATGCCATTTTTGAGAAGTTGACTTGATTGTGCAGCCCAGGAAGCTTAAGGAGCATTGTGTTTCTAATTCTCCACTCCAACTGTCAAAAAGGGATGGTGGTTGTTCTTACCGTGTGTGTGTGTGTGTGTGTGTGTGTGTGTGTGTGTGTGTGTGTGTGTGTGTGTGTGTGTGCTTAGCCACACATGTATGTACATGTTCTTTCTGAAGGAGCACCTAAAGACAAACATTTCATGAGTCTTTAAACCCTAAGCATAAAGAACATTTGCTGGAAGAATGAGGATATCAAAAGTTCCATACTGACGAGGAGGCATTTCTGTAATTTGCAGGCAATTTACTTGAGGAATCTGGGTCAGCTGGCTGTTTGCTTTGTCATCACCAGTATTAATTAGACACTGGAAGTAATGACGGAGCTCAGAGAGCTCTTCAGATCTAAAATAATAATAATAATAAACCAACAGAGTGGAGTTTTACCTTCAGAAAGAAAATATTTTCACAAGGAGTGCTCTGAAAGGAAATGAGAGCAGGAAAACCTTGCAATTAAATCCTGAAAATGTGCTCTTGAAATAATCCCAGGGGAAGCCTTATCTGTACTTAATATTCAAATAAATATTCTTTTGTGTGCTGTGCATTCGATAGGGTGCATTTTATTTAATTTAAGTGAATAACATAATCAGTATGGTGAGAAATAATCACAAGGAGCAGGAGAGCCCTTTAACTAGGATAAATGGACTGCTAGACAACAGAGTGGGTGATGGTAGGTGAGGAAGCAAAGGGAAGTGGCAGGGTCTTAAGCACAGGTTATTCCAGGTGTGTCCCAGAGGACCTTCATCCCCAGAGTGAGACTGTACATCAGTAGCATGGCCATGTCTTGAAGATCATTAGCTATGAAGTATCCCAGACCCAACTCCAGACCAATGGGATAAAAATGGGTTCTGAGATACCATCACACCCCTAGTTCATCATGAACATGCTAAACTAGAGAAAAAGCAGCATGAGGTGAGTTTGTTCAGAGTTGAGGGTATCTATGTTCTCCTGTCCTACATCAGAGAGTGTGGCCACTGATAGCATCAATCATGTGTACTCAATGAATCACCACCAAAAGTTGTGGAGAGGGTTTCCCCAAGTATATCTCAGAGAGGAAGCCTGTTGTGTAGCCATTTCCTCTGAAAAGAAATATCCTTTTCTTGAAGGAGGGACAGAAGCTCACTATTTACCAGGCCCAGGAAACTCAGAAAGTCACAAGATCCATAAGGTCCCTCCCGAAGGTTATAGAAGCAGTAACAACTGTGAGGCCAGGGCAAAGGGAGACTCTCTTCCACCGACCAGCCAGCAAATGTGGCAGGGAGCTCCAGGGATACAGCTTACATGGGTTGCCATCATCCTAGGGTGGATGATCAGGTGATGAAGCCACCTTTGAGTCTTCTAAGGTCCTATAAATAACCCCAATAAACTCATTGGTTCACCAAGGTACACTTGGATGGGATTGTGGTTTTGGGCTGTTGCCAGTACCCTACCTCAGTTTAAATAAAAAAGTTTTGCATATTGCATATCCCCCCAGAAAAGGCTCAAAACAAAGCCTGAGGGCTTCCTAGACTGCACCACCCACTCCCTTCTGTTCGTGCTTCAAAGTTCCCTGGAGGTGACAAGTCTCCTATCCAGCTGCAGGACAGCAAGGGCATGGTGCAGGAAACAGTAGGTCAACCCCCTCCACATCCCCAGACTCTTACTCAGATGGATGTTTCCATTGACCCTTCCTTCTTCAGGACCATGTCCTGCCTGGGCATGATCTACTTCATTCCTGTACTGACTCCTCACAGAGATCTTATGTGTGAGTATCACCACCCTAATTACCTCATCTCATGGGCAAGAGAATTGAGCCCTACAAGCTCAACTGGAAACCCCGAGAACAGTCAGGACTGATGCCCAGACCCACCCAAACCCAGGGCTGCACAGTAGGGGATAGTACAAACTATGGCATGGATGGTCCCTCACATACCGCATGCTCCTCTTCACCCCACTGTGCAGTCAGTGCACAGTAGTCCTCGCTCTCTTAGCAGGTGATGTTCCACTGTTTTCACTCAGCCTAAATCCCGAAGCAACCTGCTCTTTTCCTACAATTACATCTTTCACAGACAGCCACTGCATCTTCAGTGTGAGCTACAGTGTTACCTATGATCCCCTGTATCCTCATCTTAAAGATAACTTCAATGAACTTCAACATTTTAGGAGGAATATGAGGATGTCCTCTGCATTCAACTTTTCCAGACTGTCAAGACCTACTTGTGGTTGACATATTGTATACCCTAATAAACTTATCTGGGGGACAGAGAACAGAACAGCCACTAGACATAGAAGCCAGAAACTGGTGTCACATATGCCTTTAATTCTATCACTTGGGAGGCAGAGATCTCTCTGGATTTCTGTGAGTTCAAGGCCACACTGGGAACAGAGCCAGGCATGGTGGCACACAACTTTAATCCTGGCACTTGGTGTGAGGACCAGGAACTAGAGGCTTTTAGCAGCAGTTCAGCTGAGATCCATTCAGGCGAGGACTCAAGACTTTCAGTATGCAGAAACAAAATCAGCTGAGGAGATGTCGAGGTGAAGTTGGCTGTGGTTTGTTCTGTCTCTCTGATCTTTCAGTTTTCACCCCAATATCTGGCTCTGGGTTTTTTTTTATTAGTAAGACCATTTAGCCATCCATCTTACACCTACTAACATCCCTTGTGCATCTCTTTCCTATACTCATCCCAAACTGACTGTTGTTTGAATCTTAGATGGTCTTTCAATAAAAAACCCAGAACCAGGTATCAGGGTAAAAGCTGAAAGATCAGAGAAGCAGAGCAGCCAGCCACTAGTTCTTACCTCTACAAAATCCTCAGCCTAAAGAGAGAGAGTTCCTGTTTCCTCACGCCTTATATACCTTTTTCTGCCCTGCCATATTACTTTCTGGGATTAAAGGTGTGTGTGTTTCCTAAGCAAAGGCATGAGATCTCAAGAGCTGGGATTAAAGGTGTGTGCCACCACTGCCTAACCCCTGTGTGTAATCTAGTGGCTGGCTCTGTCCTCTGATTCTCAGGCAAGTTTATTAGGGTACACAATATATCGTCAGGTGTGGACCTGATGATGGCTGGAGAGGGCTAGCCTCATTCTCTTGACATCTGAAAGACAAGGCAGTGAGTTTTCTGTGTGGTTGATATCTTCACCAAAAGGAATTCCACACATTTAGCATTACTCCCAAGAAATGCATTATCTCCCAAATGGAAGAAGGTCTCACAAAAGCCTAAAAAGGAATCCTTCCTGAAAGGCAAGGATGCTCTCTCAGCCTCAGCAGTTTGAAATCATGACTGTTAGGCATGCTAGCCCCACACCTGTGTCATGGGTCCAGAGATGTCTGCCTCCCGCCACAATGTTCAATGAGATATGGTAACCTTATGTCTATGCTACTCTATGGTTTCAGAATAATCATGGTCAGTTTTAAGTAAACTAGTGATTAGTGATAAAACTTCATTTTCGTCAAACACGAGCCTCGATCATGCTAAGCAAGTGCTCTTCCACTGAACCACACCACCAGCACATGACCATTATCTTGAAGTGGCTTCATCAACATTGTGTGGCCTCTACAAAAGTATTTTCCAGCCTGACCAAACATGATTGTTCTGGAAAAATAGAGAAAATCCAAAGAACTATAAAAGTCCTATGTTTCTCAGCAGGATTGGTAACACACATTCAACACACAGCACTTGGGAGGCAGAGACAGAGAGATCTCTGTGAGACCAAGGCTAGCCTGTTCCAGGGTCATAGCAAGTTCCAGGGCCAGCCAAGGGTACATAGTGGAACACTGTTTAAAAAAAAAATCTTAAATTTCTCTTGGCATAGTTTCCAATCTTTGCATTGCTATATGAAGTTACTATTTAAAAAGTCTATAGTGGAGAAATGCATAAGGGAGTCACAAAAAGTTCACACACAAAGATCCCAGTCTTCTCAGTGAGTTTATGATTTTTGTGGTGGGTGCACTCATAGCCATCCCTGGCTACATGTGCCCGCCTGCTGCAGACTGGACACCCTGTGACCCAACATGATCTGTTGCCTTTCCTCTATCCATGCCAGCAGGCTACTAATATCTCTCAGGCTCTAATTGGTCAAAGCTTTTTTTTTTTTCTCCTAGAATGTTCTCTTTCACATGAGTGTTACAAGCAACCAGATTAGTTTACTTGGAGATAGCTCTCAATATTTGGCTGATGGGGAAACCGTGGCTTATATCACACACTTGGCCCCTAGCAAGGAAATGAGTAGAGAGGTGGTGGATTCACTCTCAAAACTGAACAATGTTAACACATTCTCTCATAGGACTTCTGCAGGATGCCAGCTCTGTTGTCATAAAGTTTTGTATGACACAACTTTTCAATATTTGCATCACCAAGCAAAGCATCCCTAGAAGGCTTTATGTGGACCACATTGTGATAATTCACACCTGTTTCACATTTTCAAAGAAACTCAAAGATACAGATCTGGGAATTGCTCACAAACAGGAGTCCAAGTCCTGTTTCATAAGATTTAAAGAGAGGGCTTCTTATTGTGATGGAACAGAGTCCATAATCAAGTGTCAACAAGAATAAACATCCATCCCATCCAACTCTTGGCCTCTGCAGAGGCAGACTAATTTTGCAGCAGCCCATTTATACCCAGGTGGAGCATGGACCTTGTGCCAGTTTGATTAGAAAATGGCTTACAGGTAGAGCAAGCCCTTCTATTATGGGGAAAGCTGCACTAATGAATCTTGGAAATGGATGCGTCTAGCCATCCTTTTTCAGATCTGTAAGCCAATTATTATATTGGATCTTGACTTCCAATATTTCTGCAGGTTCTGAGGCAGTGAATCCCTGCCAAGGAACCAGCAGATACAAAGCCATTTCTCAGGATTGAATCTCCATCCCCCAGATGCCTCCTCTCCTGGACCTTCCCCTCCCCACACCTCCTTCCTTACACCTTTCTTCTCCTTCCTTTCCTGTGTTTCTCTTTTCTTCCTTCCCTCTCTCTCTCTCCTTCTTCTTTGTCCTTCCCTCTCTCATTTCTTTTCTCTTATCCACCCTTATTTCCTTTAACCTCCCCTTCCTTCTCTCTCCCTCCATTCATTGCTTCTTCTCCACTCCCCTCTTTCTCCTTCCCTCTTCTCCCCCACCTTGTTTTCCTCCCTTCTTTATTGATTGTTCTTTTTCTTCTCATCTTTCTCATCTCCCATTTTCCTTCCTCTTTCATGCAAATCTCCTGTCTTTTGTGTTTCTCCTCCCCTCCCTTCTTTATGCCTTTCCTTTTCTTCCTGCTCTCCTCTCACTGCAGCCAAGAACCACTGTCCTGTTGCAGAGGGAAAGGGAAGAAAGTCCAGCCTGGTGATTCTCAACTCTTCACTTCCATGTATAAGTCCTCCCTGTGTCCTTTGAAACTCCAGTCCTGCTAGCTAGCTTTCAGGATTAAGCTCTGTGCCTTCCTATATCATGGCATGATAAATCCATATATAGTGATCTGGGTTAAAAAAACAAAACAAAACAAAAACAAAAACCAGAAACGAAACTATAAGCCTGAAGACAATAGAAGTTGTAAGAGCAGTTTGGAGCAAACCTGACACCTGACTACCTGGGTTGAATCTTCAGCCAGTCCTCTTGCCAGTCTCTAAGCAGATGGCTTGGCTGGTATGCACTTCTGGACCCGATCAGGAAATCATGGGAGAAGGGATATCAGAGTTTTTACTAGGTATGTATGAGTTTATGCCTTAAAATCTCTTTAATCAGTTCCTGGCCCTAAGCCATTATTATATAATGCTTGCTAAATAAAAAAAAAAATGCAATTAGTGGATCAGAGATTTGACTTGTCCTCTCTAGCCAATTGCTTGTTTATTAACTGAGCAAATATTTGAATGAGTGTGTGTGTGTGTGTGTGTGTGTGTGTGTGTGTGTGTGTGTGTGGTTTGTGTGTGTACATGGTGTGCCTGAGTGTAGAGTAAGATGCAGCTCCCACTTTCAGGAAGAACTCACTCTCACAACCAAGCAGGGAGCTTGTTCTTGGTACTCTGAGGTCGTCAGAACTTGGAAAACAGGAGTTCATGAAATGGAAATGGCATCCTGCTCCCCCTAGGCATCATCAGGAAAGCCCCAATGAGGAGAAAATGGAACAACTTGGAGGTTGTGGCTGCTGAGCCACATGTGGGCTCAGCTCCTTGGGATAGACTCACTCCAGACCCCAGGGGTAATAATATGAGCATCAGAGGAAATCCAGCAGCCAGGGCCCTCACAACCTTCCCAGGAGACAGTGTACATATCTTTATCACCAGGAAAGTCAGCCTTCCTGTACAATCAGGAGATACCACAATCTGTCAGTAAGGACCAGAGCAACAGGGGCCAAGCATGAGCTTTCTCTAACTCCAAGGCCCAGGTAGAATTGTGCTTGGTGGCAGCAGGAATGGAAGTCTTGGGTACTGGGAAGAAGGAAGAGTTTGTGCTGGCTTCACTCGCAGAGGGATGTGGGGATAGCACTTCTGTTTCATGGGTTAGCCTGGCACTGCCAAGAGACTGGAGCCTCTCTTCCTCCATCTCTGCATAGGAAGATTACCGCTGCAGGGACAGCGAAGGAGAGGAGCCAGGGATGCTGTGGTGAGAGGTGTCAATTTGTGTACAGAAAGGGGCAAGTGACACAAGCAGAGGGAGGAAATTTCTAGACTTCTGGTTTGGAAATGTACGCATCACCCTCAACTGTCCCCTTTCCGTGAAGTGGCACGATTTCAAGAAGTCACTTAAATCTCTTTATAAAACAACTTCGTAGAACAAGGGCACACAAGTTAATCTACTAATTAAACATGTTAAGACAGCCTAGTAGTAATGCCTATACACAGAGCTGTGAAGGGACAGAAGCAATCCTAGGCTGGGCAGTGAAGTGAGTGTCCTCTGCCTCCTGGGATGCAGCAAGGGCTTGCTGCCGACTCTTCTGGCTTGAAATCTGGCCACAGCCTGTGAATGGCAGGCATGCCTAGTTTGCACACAGCATCTGGGTGTGGGTTCTCCTATTTCCCCTTCTCTCCTTGCACTGCCCCCAGAATCTGATCCAAAGCCCGGGACCCAGAGGCTGGAGCTTGCACCTGCACCCCTTTACTCTGGCTCTTTTTCCCACCTAGGAGAAAGCTCCCCATTATGACCAAGTGTTACAAAAACGCAGGACGAATTCAGAGCCTTCTTTTCAAGCTGGGCATTTTTCTGTTGGGTTTGTGAATCCCAGGCCCAGGGCCGCATTAGGACGTGGCTGCTGCAGTTTGAATCCCTGCATCGCCATCTGCTGGTCAATTCCTCTTAGTACCGATGATCCTTAGCCATCTGCGCTGGAGCCCAGCTGGGTTAGACCACCTGCTCCTGAGGACAAGCATTCTCCAGACCCCCCTTCTACCCTTCAAGCTGGCACTATGCTCACCATCTACGACCACGTGTCATTTCTTCTCGGCTTCGAGCTTGGAAAAGAGAACACTGTGAGTCACACTCCTTGGGATGGGTCTCTTTTCATCTCTGCTGCTCCATGTGAGTGTGTGACCCCCTCTGCTTCCCTTCCCCTAAGTTGGCTATTTCCTTGTCTACAAAAGGAGAAGTAGAGGGAGGTGAGTGCTAAGTGCATTTCCAATTCTGGCTTTCTGTGAACCTCTGAGCCCATGCAAATGCCACTCTAGCTGAACACCAGCGTAAATTGCAAGAGATAGTCATGATCTTACCCTAGAATGGGCCTCATAGAAAAGTCAGGGAAGAGTGCTATGGGGTGAGTGGCTGGGGAAGCTCTACTTATATCCACATGGCAGGGATGAGCAGCCAAGCTGAAAACTCTGTGCACATCAGACACAGAAGCAGCAGAGCATCCACCCAATGTCAACCAATCCCCTGCATACCGGCAAATGCCAGATGAGCAAGGATCTCCCAACATCTGCAGGAAGTTTTGCACAAGGGCCTATAATTACTGCCTATTATTAAAAAGTGAGTGAGAGAGAAGCTACGGATTATAAATTCATGGTAGATTATGTTTTAATGTTCCCAAACAGAATAATAATTGCTAAAACTGCTTTGGGTATCAAGCTTCATTGCACTGAACTGTACTCCAAGAATTACTATTATTATTATTATTTTAAAATCACTTATGGTATTAGGATGGCATGGTGTTACTGTGGTAGCCTCTGTCAGAGCACTGTGTCCCACATGCATTGATGACCAGGACAGAACATGAGTGTCAACGCTGTAAATTAAGGTACGATTTTTAAATGCTTCATTAATATTTATTAAATGATGATTAGATGCTCTTGCAATCTTTAATAAGATATTATAAAGCATGTCATTAAAATGCATTAACAGCACATTCTTAGTGAGCCACACCATAGCCTGCTGTTAGGAGATGCCCAGTTTTACAATTTTCTTCCTAAATCCTTTCCTAAGATATGATGATCATGAAGATAGAGAAACTTAAGTGGCTATCTGATGAAAACATTCCCGCAGGAGGGTGGTGGATAGCTCCCCATACAGAAGTCAGAATCAAAAGTCTTCCACACTTCCAATTCAGTTTCCAGATTCCCCAACTTTGATCCTGCTGAAGGATTTGCAGGGTGAATATGATAAATATGCACTGTATGAAATTCTCAAAGAATTAACAAAATAGTATTTAAGAATAAAAAGAACAACCTTCCTCCCCCACTAACTTCTATATAGCTTTCCATTTCCACTAACAACTATATAGTGGGAGCCAGATTTCTTCCATCCACTATATAGGCCCCAGGAACCGAACTTGGGTCATTATGCTTGGTAACAAGCACCTTTACCCTCTGAGCCATCTCTCCAGTCCAAAGGAACATTAAGTACACCACCAAGGCTTTCTTGTCTCATTGTATCTATTTCCCTGTGTTTCTCCCCTGCCTTCTTTTGCTAGATATGAAATCCAGAATGTGCTGGGCACAATGTCACTCCACAACAAATATAACTTGATTTTTTTCTAAAAATAGGAGCTTCACTGGAGTAGTAATGAGTAAGAACTGGTTGCTGTGCCATTGAAGATCCGGGCTATAAAGAAACGGAAGCAGAGCTTTGGAATCTGGCCTCCTTGAGCTGCTGTGAGGAGAGGTGGTGGGAAGAAACGGGAAGACATGCTGATGTCAGACAAACTGGGGTTTGAGCCCATCGCTACCACTTCTAGGAAAATGGCCGTGGACAAGCTACCTCACCTCTCTAGGTTCTTTTGGCTCACCCACTCTAACATGGACAAGACTGTCTTCCTTGGGGAACTAGAAAGTGCCGACAGAAAGGCTCCTGGTGCATGACTGGAACGTAGGAAAGGCTCAACAAATGATATGTTATTTCTGTTATTTCATCCCTCTGCCATATCATCTATAGGCACTGGGGGAAACATAAGGCTGGGTTTTTTAATTCCATCTGTTCAAATAATCAGAAGGCAATGGCCTTCCAGTAGAAAGCGCCAGATATGGCCCCAGGATTGTATAAGGTTTCAACTCTTTCAGAAACCACACCTGGCTTCCTGACAGCTACCTGCACTGCTGTCAGTCTGCTTGAATCTTCACAGAGGGGATCTATGGATACCCCCAAGGGACCCAGCTTGTCTGAAATTTAGTCACTCACTGGAGTTCCTGGAGACTGGAGAAAAGTCAACTTGGGGCTACTGGTGTCCTTTGACTCCCTGCTGAACCTGGGGAAAGTTCAGTACTCTCTCCCCACCTCTTTCTTCTGGCTCCAACAGCAGAGTCAGGACCTCAGATCCCGGTGACATCCCCCATCACTGAAACCAGGAGTCTCCCTTCTGAATTCTCTACAACCACACAGAGGTGTTCTGCTGACCCCAGATAGCCTGCCTCCATGCTTTTGCATGACAGAACCCATGGGCAACACATGTCCAAAATAGCTTGTGTTCTCTTCTCAAGAGATCTGGGTTGAAACCCTCCCTTTGCCTCCTGGTGGCTATGAGACTTACATTGATAGCTTCTTTCAAACCCCATGCTGTTATCACTTAAAAAGAAATATGGCTAAGAGATGGTACCTGGGTGCTATAATGATAGCAAGGGTCTTAGTCTCTGTTCTATTGCTATGAAGTGACACCATGGCCAACTAACTCATAAAAGAAAGCCCCTACCTAATTAGGGCTTACATAGACTTCCACAGGTTTAGTCCACTATCATCATGCCAGGGTGTGTAGTGGCTCACATGGTGCTGCAGAAGTAGCCCAGAGCTACATCCTGGTTGGCAGAGAGAAAACCTGGGCCTGGCATGGACTTTTGAAACCACAAACCCCTACTGACATGCTTCCTCCAACAAGGCCACACTTCCTAATCCTTCTAATCCTCTCAAAGTATTCCATTCCCTGGTGACTAAGCATTCAAATATATGAGCCTATGGAGGCCATTCTTATTTAAATGAACCACAACACATAATTTAAGTTTGGAATTTCACAATCTACATAAATCATATTACAAATTCACGTACACTATTCCATGATTTTATCATATGGGAAGCTGAGTATGCTTCCTTTACGTAAGATATATCTGAAACTTTCAAGGCAGCTTTTAATGAGCTATGAGCCTGTTCATTATTTGTATCAACTCTGCCCTATTTGGTCAAAGCAATCTATTCATGTCAGAAACCAGAGTATGATCACATGTCTCCACCATAGGGGAACAAACTATCCTGTGCATCTGGATATTTGATACTAACCATATAAAAAAGACAGTTGACCTTTTCTTTGGCTTGACTTTGGAGTCAAGTTTTAATCCAAGAACATACTCAAGGAACGTACTGGAAAAAAGAGCAGGGGCTGGAAAGATGCCAGCACGTCAGTATTAGCATATATCCATTGCTTAGGGCCGAATGTCTCTGCCTCCAAGTGTTGGGGGACATCCAAGACATGGATGGACTCTTGGGGCTCCAAGTACCTAGAGCAGCAGCATGGCAAGGTAGGCTTGGATCATCTTAGCCAGTGATGTTTGAACACGTACACTGAGGCCAAAGCAAAACAATCTGGGGAGTCATCAAGAGCTATGTGATCAAAGCAATGATGTTGGGAAGGAAGAGAAATTTCAGTGGAAGCGATGTGAGGTGAGATCAGTCCGTCTCCCTAGTCATACTTGCATTTACTCATTCATTCAGCATCGATGAAGCCCTCTGGGAGGTTCACACTACCAATTAGTAATGACAAAAGTAGGCTTGTAGTTCTGAGTGAGGAAATGTCCCCTTCCTCTCCCACACCCTTTCAGAAAAGGACCATGTGAGCAGAGTCCCATTTCATTCACTTAGATTTATGTTTGCTTACCTTTCGTCTTGACCACCTTATCTTTCATTTGATTGTATAAAATGGGGAATTTTCCAAGGCTCTCATTTACTTTATTTTCTTTTTCATATGCTGCTTATTTTGAAACAATTTTAGAATTATAGAGGAGAAGGCAGAGTGGCACAGGGCATCCCATGTGTCCCACCCCTGGCCTGAGAGCGGACAATGTGTAGGAAACAGTCTCTTGTGCGGAGGAGGCTGCTGAAACAACCTCCCATCTACCTGGCTGAGGAAGGCCCATCTACCTGGCTGAGAAGGCACCCTGGGGGCTTCTAGGAAGAGGCGAGTTATTTTTTGTCTTAGAAGCCTGGGATGGAGGGAAGGGAAGGCTGTTGCAGGCTGACAGAACAAGGTGAGACATGAGCTAGAGCAGGGCATACCCTCAGGAGAGGAGGGAAGACCAGTGGGTCACTAAACCTTTACTGGAAGGTCACATGGAGGTGACAGCTGGAAGTAAAGACAAATTGGGCTCAGAGTTCTGCTTCCAGGGCTGTGCAGACTGGCTAAGCATTGTTTGAGGCAGGCCACCACTCCCTTCCTATAAGAAGCACTGCACACCACCACGGCACACACCATTTGTTTTCAGGTAGTCACACTTTTCCCGGTAATGAATTAGCTCATGGCCCTTGTCACATCATCCTGACAATGACAATGGCCTGCTCACAGAGAACATAGAGGCAAGAGGACCATGGGCTCAGGGGCAATACACAAGGGTTATTTTGAGCATCTAACCAAAGCTACCAAACCTCTTAGGACAAAGGAAGATAACAGGAGCCTGAGTTCCTCTGGGAGGCCTCCATCTCTCCCTTCCTTTTCTTTCCCCTCCCTTCCTCTTCATACCTGTCCCAGTATCCTCTTTGTCTCTCTACTAGCTCATGTTACCTTTATTTCTCTTCCCTCCCTCACATCACTCCCTACTCAACTTCCCCCCTCCTTCTCCCCCATTTTCCTCCCCCTCCTTCTCCTCATCTCCTGACTCTTCCTGTTTTCATACAGTCCACAAAAGGCAGCAATAAGTTCCTACTACAAAGAATCCATTTTGTCTACAAAGAATCCATTTTGTTGGAGAACTCTGATCCACTTTCATCCTAAGCACCAACATTTCCCAGCATACCTGGCTTTGTTTATGTATTTCCTCAAGCAGCAATATAACAACTCAATGAGGTAAATGAAACAAGTTCTATTACATTCTAGAACTTTGTCAGTATTAACAAAAAAAGACAGGAAGAAAGAAGAGCTGGAATGATGCTCAGCAATTGATTATGTGTGCTTGCTGCTCTTGAAGAAGACCAGTGGAGCTCCCAACATATATATAACAAGCAGCTCAGAACTACCAGAAACTCCAACTTCAGGGAATCCAGTGTCCTTTTCTAGTCTCCACAGCACGACATATACTTGCACACACACCTGCACACACACTCACATAAATAAACATTTAAAAAAAAAGAAAAGCATTCTGAAAACTGGGGATGTCATAATGGTCCTTTTTCACAGAATGATACCAGGCAGATGGAGAAATTATGGGAACTGTCTACACTGAGAGAATAAATGGTGTTCTCAAACTGAACAGCCCTGGTCCTCTCCTGGTCTCCACACATCTGTAAAAGCCTAGGGAGAAAGATGCAAACCTTCTAGCTCTGATGACAGTGGTCATTAACTCATAAACATCTACATCTCCAAAGTGGGACACTGTAAGAAAACACATGTAATCGAACACTCACACCCACATTGCACTACTAAAAGAAGCATCCAGAAAGAGAACTCTCTTGGTGGAGATGAGCTGAAGCAAGGTTTTCAACTCAGGCTTCTTATAGAAAATAAAGATTCGACTTGGAACGTTAGGAAGTCCTCACATAAGGAGAATCGAGAAGAAACATCCAGAATAAGAGCCATTTAGAGAAGCCTTCCCTCCTTTTTGTCTCTTCTAGAATTTAAATCCAGGGCCTTGCATATCCTAGGCAAGAGCTCTAACACATGGCTTCAGCCATGTCCTCAGCCTTCTTTGCAATGTATATTTGGTACCAAGTCTCATTAAATTACCCAGACTGTCCTTGAATTCCCTCTGTAGCCATGGCTGGCCTAGCATTTGCAATCCTGCCTCATCTTTCTGAGACTCTAAGACTACCATGCTGTACCACCAGGCCCAGACTTGCCCTCTCTTGAGTTAGACTTGGGGAAAAACAAAACAAAACACAACAAAAAATCCACCCAAACACAGCTGGAGAAAATTCAGGAGGGGCTGGAGCCTCACTTCCAGGTGGGATTTATTTCATAGGACCTAGATATTCCACTGAATGAGCCAGCTGCAGCCCCATGCAGGCAGGCTCTGGGAGCTTGCTGGGCCTGTTTTAAATGTACAGAAAGGCCTCCAGCTTGGATCTCCATAGCATCTCCTCCCTGGCAGGCGGACTGCACCTGGAGGGGAAAGGTGCACATCTCATTCCTATCTCACAGGCAGCTGGCACACACCCAGGCTCCGTTTATTTGTTTCACTCTCTCCTTGCCAAGCCACCAAGAGTCTGGTTCAAAATAAATAAATAAACAATAAACACTAAGGGTGTTTAAAAAAAAAAAAAAAAAAAAAAACAAGAGCATCTGAAATTGGTTGAGAAAAGTGGTGGGGAAAACAGGAGAGGGATTGGAGGGGAGAGAACAATGGGGGCGGATTTGATCAAAATACATTATATATGTGTATCAAATTACCAGACAATGAAAAGTAAATAAACAAAGGAAAAGGTACCAAGAAGAGATGATGTTCCTTTCCCAGGGGCTGTAATTCCTGGGTATTTGTTTGGAAGTAAGCCTGTCACAGGGCCGTGAAAAGGTGAAGGGCAAAGCTATTGAGCATCCAGAGAAGGAAAAGCTTCCCCGCCAAGGTCAAGTATATATCAGCCATGGAACAAAGCAACGCTCATTTCCACCTGAGGCCACAGTGTACCTTGACCCCAGTCTCATGAAAACAACAATTTGCAGTCCTCTATAAAACACTTCTTTCCCTTCGTCTGTTTCATTGGCTTCTTCCAAACCCAGACTCCTGACTTAGCACTCCGGCCGTATTTTACAAGCATGTGTGCCCATGTGAGTGTGTGCCTTGCATTCTAAGGTTTGCAGCCCGAGATTTATCACATTCTCTGATGGCGTTTTATCGTTATTAGAGAGCTATAAATTTCAGCTCCGTTAGCATCACATTTAAATATGTACCCTCCAAGATAGAAAGGTGCTCGGTCTATAGTCCACTATAAATCCCCATTATTCGCCAGCGCTCTGTACTTGGGCCGTGGTAGAGCCCGGCCGGAGCAGCTCATTTTGTTTAGATAGCCCCTCTTCCCGGAAGGGAGACTTGGCCAGCACTCGAGGTAGATAGGATTTGCTGCCCGAGACTCCTGTTTGCACCTTGGCAGCTGTTTTTCTTTTTTATTTAGAGAGAACAGGGTTGCCACCATCTGTCTTTTGAAAAATGAGTTGTGCTCACAGCAACATGGAACCACAAGGGGGGAGGGGGCACGACACAACGCGGACACAGGAAGCAGAGGGATGGTGCCAAATGTCAGGATCGAAGTAGGGTCAAGTCCACTAGGAAAGAAAATTAAAGATGAAGTATTTCCCACCCGAGGAAAGCAGGACAGAGAGCGCGGAGTTGGTAAATGAGAATCAAGGGACAGCCAGAGAGGAGACAGTCTCAAAGCCTCTCAAGCCAGGGACAGTGTGTAACAGTGAATAATCTGACTCACTAGATGTGCAATCCTTGTAGCCACTGTTTACTGAATCCTAGAGCTCTCCAAGGAGGTAGATACTTAGGCCCGAGCATCATGGGTAACCCGTGCTTCAAGCCCAGCATGTCCACTTTCTTATTTCATCCTATGACTTGACTACTTCTTTTCTTACTAAATGAAGAGTGCCTATACAGGTAGAAGGAGTTGAAGAGAGGGCTCACCATCAGGCACCCAAGTATGCTTCATAAATTTCAGCTCTACCTGTCATCAAAGAAGTTAACTGCCTTCAGATTGCCAACACAAAGCATGAGTCCACTTTTAAATGCACTTGACAGATTTTACGTCTAGGGTTCATTTTGTTTTAGAATCTTACCTTCACTTCCTAGAACTCACCTACATAGACATCTCCATGTCCTCAGATCACATGGACCCCAATTCTCAATGTCTTAATATATCATAAGGTCACTGCTTACATGTGCCTCATGCCGACAATGGCTCATGGGAGTGAGACATATTTTATTCTACAGCATACTCAGAGATCCAGCTTTTTGGAGACTGGACCATCTCAACACAGTAATTCTGAGGATATGATAAGGATGACAGTAACTGTATATTTTCTCTTATGCCTCAGGGTCTCTGCCAGAAGTAACATCCATTACCACTCCCATAATCCACTGGCTAGAACTCAGGCCAAGTGAATCAGTTCCTACCATGCACTCAGGCCCATGACTCCAGAATTCCATAGGTTACCATTGTTGAGCTGGCATGACAGCTTGTTGCTTAGTGACAACTACTTGCTTACCACAGGTAAAGATATCCTGTTCCCAGAAGACCCAAGGAAAGTCACAACCAACAAAGCACTGAGCAGCTCATGGCTGCTCTCCCTGCATACAGTCTTCTTCCTTTTTACAAATCCCTTTGAAAAGCTCAGGCCAAGTGTTGCACAACACCATTCATCCTTAGAGACCCTCTCATTGGCACAGTTCTGGTGATGTTTCATGCTTTCATCCCCTAACCTAAGTTACAACACCTCCCTCTCCTCCACTTCTGCTGCTCAATGAGTTTCCGTTGCTTTTCAGCCACCCATTGTCTGTATGGTTCATTTATCAGACTCAAGAGATAAGAACCTGGTATTGGCTTCCAGCATTGGGAGCTCTGATGACCCATCCATTGTCTGGCACCTTGGCATCAACGCCACACCTTTCTGAGTCTACTTATCAAACTGTCTCACTCAAGGAGATCACCTGAATCTTAAAGCTGAAATGTGCTCTCAGCTAACTGCAGCACGAACTTATGCTCCTTATGATCATAGGAGAGCAAGTGCTGATAATTCCTATTTCACAAACTCCTGGGAAAATGAGGTATAGATCGGATCTTTCCCATTCATATAGATTGTATGTTTCTCTGAACCATGGTGTTTCCTTCTTTAGACATGATTGAAGCCAATTCCTTCCCATAGAACTATATTTCTGTCTTCTTAAATAAGGTAAAGGTATTAATGTTAGCAACTGGAAACTGAATAGAAGAGATATGAAGAGAAAGGCATTGCATACAAGAAAAATTGGATTTGTCAAATTCGCAAATCATCAAAGAAAGTTTCAAATATGAATGTTCTTCCTTGCTTGTGAAAATAGCATCCTTAATAAGAAGAAATGAATCACAAATAGATATTTTGGAGGCTCTTCAGTTAGCCAGAAATTCAGAATAATGTAAACAGCCTTTTTAACTAAAGTGTCATGTAAAATAAGTTTATGTCTGATACAGGAAAATCGCATGTCTGAAAACTCTCCATCAAAACTTTCTGATTAAGGCCTCCCATGTCAAGAGGTTGAAATCATGCAAGTCTCCAACAGAATTCAGTTCTCTTTGCTTGTTACAGATCTACGAGGTGGTTCTGATGCCAAGGTGGGTCTGGGCAGCCACTTACCACCTCCATTGCACAGTGGGTCTACATTATCCCAGCTGTAGCAGAAGATCCTGTTTATTCAATCCCACATCATTACTGAGTACACAGTGCGTGTAGCCTCCTCTATCATCACACAGTGCGTGCAGCATCATCCTACCTATGTGCGGAGTTCTTGATATTCAATCCCAGATCATTGGTTCATGCACAGTCCTTGTACCTGTGTCTATCATGACATTCCTTTCATAATGATAGGCTACTGTCATAAAAATAATCACCCACTGAATATGAGTGAACAGAGAAAAGGACATCACTCAAACTTGACTCTATTCCTGACCACAGGTTATGTGTAATTTGGTGAAATCATGAAAAATATGGTAAACAAGATTTCTATTTTATGCTAGAGAGCACCATATTTCATAGTATGGTACCCAGTCTGCCCCACCACAAAGCTCCTCTTATTGCTAAGGATGAGAACACATACACTCTTTAGTATTCCCAAGGACTGTGGTCTAATAGAAACCACTTTGTGTATTGTTCTGTACAAGCCTTGGTTCCTCAGCCAACTTCAGGGTCCTGGTTAGTTCTTCTTCCCACATAGCCTCCACAATTTGGTCCCTGCACCCATAAAACTGCATGCCACTCATAGGGGTTTTACCATACGGAGTCGAGCATTGTTACCTGCTTGGTTCTCAGTTTCCCGAAACCTCTTTTTTTATTTTAGAAAGAGCTCCCATGTAAGAAATATAAAGGCTTTGGTTAGGATCATCCTCTTACTCTAAGATTAGGATATCTGGCTCATTAGAAGCTATGTTGTAAACAAGATCACACCAGAGTTTCTTGACCTCAGCACTGTCAACATTCCAGACCA
Organism: Peromyscus melanophrys; assembly: GCA_902168415.1. NCBI lineage: Eukaryota > Metazoa > Chordata > Mammalia > Rodentia > Cricetidae > Peromyscus > Peromyscus melanophrys. The sequence continues at coordinate 6,456 of CABHPR010152268.1, read as the reverse complement.
GGTAATCCCTTGCTTTGGTGCTACCTTTTGCCCTGGGGATGGCGAATAGCACCTCTGGACTACCTTCCACATGCTGTCTGCATCTTTTTTCCAACCACATCAGGCAATTGCTGCACAGTTTCTGGAAAGGCAAGTGAGCAAACTTGCTTCCTACAGAGACAACATGGCCCTTATCTGCCACGCATATATGATAAGCAACACACAGGAAAGTTCTCAATATACCTTAACTGGTTTAATTTTCTCAGGAGCCCCATGTGAGTTGGAAGTAATTTTATCCTGTTTTTTTTAAATTTATTTTTTATTTTTTATTTTTTTATAAAAGAACTGAAGCTTCCATGAGGAAGTGACTGGTTCCTCAGACACAAAGTCAATGGGGGTCAGACCTGGGCTCCCAAAGCCTTCAGCCTTTTCTCTATTCTGCACATTCACAATGTCAAATCTCCTGTTCTTGGTTAACCTGGGTGTAAATGTGAAAACAAAATTAGAAATAAACTGTGAAGTATAATTGGTATCTTTAGTCCCTGAGAAGTTATACATTCCCACGTACTGTCTCCTGCAGACTTCACATATCTACTTACAGCAGCATATCAGTTGCTGTGGACTGAAGAATACAACCCCTTCCCCAAATGGTATCAATAATCTAAGCTCCAAGTTCTAATTGGAAGCAATTGAAGAGGGTACCCTAAGGAAGATAATTGAATCCTTATGAGAAAAAGAAGGAAGGCCTGCTCACTCTCCATCAGTACGCACGTGTGCGCTCACACACACACACACACACACACACAAACACACACATACACACACACACACACACACACACACACACACACACACACACACACACACACACCAAGCAAAGGCCATCTGATGACTCCTCAGGAAGTAATCCATATCTGGGGCAGCAAAAGAGAACCAGTCTCAAAAGCTCAGAACTTCAAGCCCCCTAACTTGTGAGAAAATAGAGGTTATCTCTTTAAGTCCCACATCTGTAGGACCTTGTTCTCGTGCCTCAGGAAGACATCCTTCTATTGAGATTGGTAAGCACTGAGTGTCACCTCCTGCCCTGCTGGCACAGATTTCCAAGTATCAGAAAGTCAGCCACCAGCCTCCTGTTTTAGAAAGGCAACTCCTGTTACAGTGCCGTGATTGTCACCTTTCTTCTCCAGATCTAAGCTAGCATGGCTGACCTGGGCCGCATGTGTAAGATGATGACTTCATGACCTACTTAGTGATTGAGACAAAATCAAGGAAGAAGATTCTTTATGATCACTCCTCCCTGTATGCCATTTAGGTTTAGCACAATCCCACTGCCCAAGGTAGAGAACAACAGTGCCCAGAAAAGAGTGCTCCTATCTCCTTACAGACATGCTGTCTCCTCCAATAGGCCGATGGGACTGTTCAGATTAGAAGAATGAAGGTCATTTTCCTTCTGACACGCCCACATGGCCCCAGACATTACAGGGGACAGAGAATAATCATGTTCTACCATGAAAGGGAAGAGGGGTAGGGTTTAACAGAACTCACTGTCAACCCCTTGTCCAATAATAGTGATGTGACCTCATCCACAGCTACTAAGATTGTGACACTTGAGACACAGGCTGTTGTCTGACTGAGTTATGGAGAAGTAAAGCGAGGAAACTGAGCCAAGTCACTAAAGGAAGCTGATCTTGTATTCTCCCCCAAAGTTCATGTGTTGAGAGCTTAGGCTCTAGTGTGGTGGGGTGGAGATGGAGGACCCTTTAACGTCTCTGTCTAGTAGAGGGTGGATAGACCCTTGAGGACACTACCATCAGAAGGGATTATCATAGTCACTACAGGGCTCCAGGAAACTCCTGGAGAGATGACCTGTGAAGAACAAGACTGATGCCTGGTTCCCTTTTATTACTAATGTTCTTCCTTCTGGTACTGGCTCCCACCATGATGTCACTGCAGTGCTGGGAAGGAGCCAGAAAGCCCTCACCCATGAGACAATGTGAACCTAAAATTTTATCCTCTAAGACTTGAAGCCCACCACCAAATTTCTTGTCTTTATAAAATTTCCAGTTATGGGTATTTTGTTACAACAAACAAAAACATATCTAGATCTTGGCCTGGGTGAACGCTCAAGCTGCTTTTATTTGGTGAGTTCACCTGACTGGAACCCCATATCCAAATATGTTTTTTTCTGGAGTTCTGAATGAATGGGTGGTTTGAGCTAGAATCCCTGACTCAGACTACATGGCCCAAATCATCATCACCTGTGGATCAACTTAGAGAAAGGTATGTCCAAAATGAATGAAATGGAGGCGGTTAACCCGTTTTTTTTTTTTTTTTACAAGAGAACACGTCATTTCCTCCACATAGAAAAGCCACATCCTGGATGGAGGGCAGAGGATGCTGCAGACTCCAGGAGGAGATGAACTGCAAGCCTGGGCGAGCAGAAGCTGACAAGTGTCACAAGTGTCACAATGCCCCTGCCCTGCCAGGGTCCTGACAGCAGTAAACAACTGCTGAGGAGGGCATTGCCTGATGCCATCTGCCACACAAATGGTAAGAAGGTCTTTGGGCTCAGCTTTTCCTCAGCAAAGTGGGAAACAGGAGGGAATTTCAGCTTGGTAAAATGGTAAAAGAACTCCCATAGGTTACTTGCATAAATATTCTTGGAACAGTCTTTCTGTGAAAGACTGTTAATAAAATGAATCTAAATAACATAAGATCTGCCTTTTTTTTTTTTTTTTTTATAGGCTGGCCTTGAACTCCTGATTCTCCCACCTTGGCCCCTGGAGAACTGGATTACAGGAATGCACCACATGCCCAGCTGAGCTTTTGGCTTTTCACCTTCACACAATGCTTGCATGCCTCCCTTCTTTCTTCAACTGCCACCCCTCAGAAAAAGAGAATTTACTTTCATTAAAAAGGCGAGGCCATAAATTACATTGAATTAAGAATAAATAAATCAAAACAGAGACAAACAGGAAGCTAGGAGATTTCTCTCCCTGCCCAAAGTCCTCTTTTAGTTCTCACTGAGGAGAGTATGCCATGGGCCTCTTTTGTCAAGAATGGTGATCCAAGAGGCTGGGGAGACATCTCTATCAGTCAAGGGTTTCCTGTGCATGCATGAGGATCTGAGTTCAATGCCTCCAGCTCACAGGAGAAGTGGGCACGGCTGCCTAATCTTATTACCCTAGTGCTGGGGAGGGAGAGACAGGCAGATCCCTCAGGTCACCGGCCAGCCTAGCCTAGCTGGTAAACCCTTGGTCCCAGAAAGAGATGCTGTTTCATATAACAAGGTAGAAAGCAACTGAAGAATACTACCTGAGGTTGACCTCCAACCTCCATTCAGACACCTGGGTCCTGGGATGAAGGTTCACTCAGGGCATCTCCCTGAAGATTTGATGCTCACATCAAACACATTCCATCTTTTCCTGTCTCTAACTAAACACCAGCTCTCTTGTTCCTGGAGAACTTGTTGTGTAGTGATAGGTCAGCCATGGCTTTGAGCTACAGAAGTTAATTATGATATACGTGTATAAGGGATCTATGTCTTATTCTTGACTTATTAAGCTTTATCCTCTTGGAATGATTATGTGCTTTTCAGCAAAGAATAGAGTTGATGCCTTTAGGCAAACTGTTACAGAAGTTAACTAAATTTTAATCCTCCCAGGGCCTCTTAAATTCATCCCCCCTCTCCCTCCCTCCCTCCTTCTCTCCTTTTCCCCCTTAAGAGTTCTTTGAGTTTGTATCAACTCTAATTGATTTCCACACAGGAACTTCACCTCCCAATATAGCATGGGACCCTTTTCCCTAGCAGCCAATGGCAAGAACCATTTATAAATTGTTAAACATGTTCACAGTTAAACGACACAAAAATAGCCTAGGAATATTTTAATATTCATAGTTTGCTTTGATTAAAATACAAACTTTTTCCCATTAGCTGTTGGATTATTTTTCATAACGCAGGCAGGTTACAGAGCGGAGTGCCACTTAATTTAGTGTTTAATCAGGAAAACTACTATGGCATCAGGCTGATTATGTTGGCCCAACTGCTGCCTGCTCAATTTTTCCCCATAATTGCAGGATATTCTTTATGGTGACAACTGCCCAGACGGTAGAATTCCAATATGCTATACATCAGCTTCTTCATTATCGGATTAGCTGGATGTGGCAACGTCGGGCGGACTTTCATCCCCACCATTGATCGCACGGTTCCTTTCTGTTTCACAATTAATGTGAGCCTGCCCGACTGATCAATCTTCTCCTGTGCTCAGCCCAGAGTCCACAGGCTCTTAGGACCATGCGTTAGTGATCTGCAGGGTTTCTCAAAAGGCCTGTGGACTTTCACTAGGGCAAAAGATTTTCTCATTTTCAGATGTTTCTGATCTCATCAGGTGTCTGATGGAGTGTCCACATGACATGTGTACAATTAAAAAAGAAATAATAATGGAACCATCCAAATGGATCATCAATTAAAGGTACTTGCGACCTAACAGACAGTCCAGCCTTGGCTCCATCCCCAAGACACAGGTGGTGGAAGGACAGCTTCCTACTGCAAGTTGTCCTCTGACAATCACACATGCCATGCCATGCATGTGCATATGTACACACACACACACACACACACACACACACACACATACACACGCATGTGTCTATAAATACGTACATAAATACGTGTAATAATAAAATAAATAAAAGTGTGTTTAACAGAGACAAAGCAAAAAGAAAGATATGGCATCCCACTGGTATGGCTATCTATCTACTCCTCTTTGCTGAACTTTACTTTGACAATTTTATGAGGGACTTTCAAGACCTACCAAAGCCAGCTGACCCAAACTAACATTCTCAAGGAAAGTATGATGGAGACAGAGTTTGCCACAACTCTATGCATCAGGCCACTGACACAGAATTTCTTCAATAGCTGTTTGCATATTACTTTTTTGTTGTTGTTTGGAGACAGTATCTCATGTAGGCCAGGCTGCCATTTAACTATATAGTAGACAATGACCTTAAGGTTGTGATCCTCTTGCTGTCATCTTCTAAGTACAGGTGTGCACTACTGTTTTTATGTGGTTCCGGGGAGTGAATCCAGAAAGGCATCCTACCAGCTGAGTCGCCGCCCCCATATGTTACATGCTGGATTGCTGAAGATGGGGTACATTTGCTGTGAACTGAATGTGGGTGATGCTGACCTGAATGAGAGACACTATCTGGTTCCTTTGCATTTTACAGGCTTCTCTGGGTGTGGATGCTTTCAAGATGCTTCAGCCAGTAAACTTGAGAAGATCAGAAGGCTAAGATTAAAATTCAGCTCTAAGGCTAGGAGGGATAGGATAGTGTGTTCCACCAATCACTTATTGCACAAGCTTGCAGAGCTGAGTTTACCACCCAGCATCCACATGTCACACGTTTTAATCAAGCACTGGGGAGGTAGAGACAGGTAGACCCCTGAGCTTACAGGTCAGCCAGCCTAGTGGAATCAGCAGGCTTTAGATCAGTGAGAGACTTTGTCTTAAAAAACAATGTGGACTGTACTTGTGAAATGGCAACCAAGGATGACCTATGGCCTCCACATACACAAGTAAACATGTGTATGTACATCTATGCACACATGTACACCTGCACACACATAAAACACACACACAAAATAAATAAAATGTTGCTCCAGTGAATATAAAACCAAAGCAGGTTGTAAGCAAGGGAAAACATACATGTCTGCAAGGGAAGCAGACACATTTCCAAGTATCAGTTCTCTTCATGACCATCACACAGGCCCCTGAGAGCCAACAATCCTGTCAATCAGTCCTCTCAAAAAACCACAAATGAAGCTTTGTGGTTTTTTAGTAGTATCTGGAAGAAATGGCCCTTGCCCATTCTTGCCTCAAGCAGTTCTATTCATAAAGCTAGGAGGCTGGACACACACATTTCATAGATCTTTTTTCCCCCAAAGTGCATTAAGTGAATTACATTCTTCATACTTAGTAATTGTGAAGTCGAGTAAGATTTTCTTATGTTTTGTTGGTGCCATAGGCTTCAACCCAGTTGATAACTGCTAAAAACTTTCATGAAAATGCTTTTTCCTTAGACTTACTCAGGATTTCACTATATGTACAAAAACAAACAAACAAAAACTAAGCATGTGGCATAAGTGAGCAATGCATTTTCTTAGAGAGCAGAGCTTCAAAAGGGATCAGAACCAGTGACTATCTCCGTCCACTCTTCCCTAAGCACATTTCATCCCACGCTCCTTGCAGGTTCACTCTGCACTAATCTCCCACATGTATTGGCTTCATCACTGACATTTTACACTAACTATTCCATAAACTCTTATAGTTTAAAAAAATGTTATTTAATGCTAACTACAATACATACATATGACTCTCAGTTACATATGCTTTTCTAAGCCAGAGCATTTCCTAACAACAGAGAAGCATCTATTCTCTCCAGAGAAGTTTCTTTCTCTTGACTTGTTAGGAGGAC
>CABHPR010152266.1:5078-31298 GCA_902168415.1 Peromyscus melanophrys | reverse complement strand
AGGTTGTTTCCAGGTTCTGGCTATTACAAATAATGCTGATATGAACATAGCTGAGCAAGTGCCCTTGTGGTATGATTGAGCATTCCTTGGGTATATGCCCAAGAGTGGTATAGCTGGATCTTGGGGGAGACTGATTCCCAATTTTCTAAGAAAGCGCCATATTGATTTCCACAGTGGCTGTACCAGCTTGCATTCCCACCAGCAGTGGAGGAGAGTTCCCCTAGCTCCACATCCTCTCCAGCACAAGGTGTCCTCAGTGTTTTTGATCTTAGCCAATCTGACTGGCGTAAGGTGGTATCTCAGAGTTGTTTTGATTTGCATTTCCCTAATGATTAGGGATGTTGAGCAATTCCTTAAATGTCTTTCAGCCATTTGTGTTTCCTCTGCTGAGAATTCTCTGTTTAGTTCTATAGCCCATTTCTTAATTGGACTGTCGGGAATTTTGATGTTTAATTTCTTGAGTTCCCTATATATTCTGTATATCAGTCCTCTGTCAGATGTGGGGTTGGTGAAGATCTTTTCCCATTCTGTGGGCTATCGCTTTGCCTTGTTGACCGTATCCTTTGCTCTACAAAAGCTTTTCAGTTTCAAGAGGTCCCATTGATTGATTGTTTGTCTCAGTGTCTGAGCTACTGGTGTTATATTTAGGAAGTGATCTCCTATGCCAATGCGTTCAAGACTACTTCCTACTTTCTCTTCTAGCAGGTTCAGAGTAGCTGGATTTATGTTGAGGTCTTTGATCCACTTGGACTTAAGTTTTGTGCACGGTGATAGCTATGGATCTATTTGCAGCCTTCTGCACGTTGATATCCAGTTATGCCAGCACCATTTGTTGAAGATGCTTTCTTTTTTCCATTGTACGCTTTTGGCTTCTTTGTCAAAAATTATATGTTCATAGGTGTGCGGATTAATGTCAGGGTCTTCAATTTGATTCCATTGGTCAACAAGTCGGTTTTTATGCCAGTTCCAAGCTGTTTTTATTACTGTAGCTCTATAGTAGAGCTTGAAGTCAGGGATTGTGATGCCTCCAGAGGTTGTTTTATTGTACAGGATTCTTTTGGCTATCCTGGGTTTTTTGTTTTTCCATATGAAGTTGAGTATTATTCTTTCCAGGTCTGTGAAATCTCTTTTCCTATCTAAGTAGCATCGTAAGTGTGAGATCCAATGTCAGTCAGTTGTATTTCAGATCCATTCTTCTATGGGTGCTGATCTTGCTTTTAAAGGCCTAATCATCCCTTTGCATTCTGAATTAGCATTTTTTTTTGTTTTTTTTCGAGACAGGGTTTCTCTGTGTAGTTTTGGTGCCTGTCCTGGATCTCACTCTGTAGACCAGGCCGGCTTTGAACTCACAGAGATCCACTTGGCTCCGCCTCCCAAGTGCTGGGATTAAAGGCATGCACCATCACCGCCCAGCTGAATTAGCATTTTTAAAAGCCAAAGATTCAATTAGTGTTTGTCTAAGTTCTGAATCTGATATTATTCTATTTATAGATGAAGTCAATCTGCAAAAAAATCAGTGAAGGTTTCTTTTGGGCCTTGTATAATTTTAGTAAATGAGTCAGTCCTCTTTTCTGATTCTTCAACCCCGTCCCAAGAATTCAAAGCTGCTATATGACTTAGGCCCAAGATGTGATCATCAAATCCAAACTGTCTTTGCAAATCAGCATACCAACTAACCTTCACTGAGAAGTTGATCTTTGGAAATACCAATTCCTTTAGCCCTATTTCATTGTTCTATGGTCCCAGCTTCCTCTTTCCACCATGTTCTCCACTGTAACTGAGGACCAGCTTCCAATATTGCTGTAGCCAAATCTTTTCAGTCCTGGGAGATAATTCTGTTCCCAGTTGTCCACGAATTTAAAACATCTGCTTCACAAAGGGTGAATGCATACCATATGAAATGACTGCTTTCTTAAATCTCCTCAAATCTAACATTTGTACAGGATTCTAGTTAACTTCTACATAGCTTTAGGGTGACTATCATCTAGTAGTCATTCTTGAAAGATAACTGGATAAACTAAGGTTGGTTTTCCAATAACCTTGGGCTGCTCCTCTTCAGTTTCATCATGCCATGGTATAGTAGGTTCTGATCTAAATTCCTCTGTCTGTGTAAGAATACTTTTCTTAGCTTCATTGGTAGGTTTTTCTAAGTCTTATATCTTATCAGTCAATTTTTTTTATATTTGGCACAGATATCAAACCACTTTTTTAAGGATAAAAAATGAATTACCAAACTGATAATAATTATAATCGACACCATGTCAATCCCAGCCATGTCAGTTATTCCTTCATTTGTTTTTTTCCAATTTCAAACCATCCATTATGGGACCATGCAGAGTCCTAGCTCCCTGCATTGTAATATTATCCATTTTTAATGTGGGAAAGATTCTTCAGATAAAACCTAATTTCCTCCTTAAGAATCCCCAGGTGTCTCGCCAGATCTGGTGACTTTTCATTTTGTCTACAGCAGTGGTTACAGTGACAGCAGGGCTGTACATCAGTGTTGCTTGGCTGTGGCATGGGTGGTGGGGTGCTCCGGCAGCCAGACCAGTGTGGCATGTGCTGGGGTCGCAGTGGCCTGCTGCTGCACAAAATGGGCCAGGCTGAGGGCACCTGCAGCTGCTTGTGTGTAGCCAGCTGCTGAGGGTGTGTGGTGGTGGCAGCAGCAGTAGAGGCCCAGGCAGGTGTGAGTGGGTGTCGAGGTGGTCAAGCCAGCACAGCAGTGGTTGGGCAGGGGGTCCAGAGAAAGCCCACAACCCGTGGCCTGAAAAGCAGACATGGGGGGATGAACAGGAGAAACATGCATGGTGGGAAGTGAGGGCACAGGGGCCACCTGAATGACACAGCAGGCTAGGAACAGCGACTCAGGCAGCTGGGAAGCTGGTGGCAAGCAGCTGCCCATGATCTTGTGTCCTGAGTTGGGTGCCATATGAAATGCTTACTTATATTGTTCTATTATTAAATAAAACTCGAGGGTCAGATTTCAGGGGTAAAAACCTGATTGACTAGAGAAGTGGCAGAGAAGTGACCAGTAATCTCTTCTCTTTCTCTCCTTCCCCGATCCAAAAGGCCTGTGAATCTTTCTAAGCCCCTCCCTAGTAATTCCTATGTTTCTCTATAAGTATCCTGGACCCTCCAAAACATCTATGGCTAATTCTGGTCAGCTACTCTCTAACTCTGCCCTCTGATTCAAAGTGAACTTTATTGTCAGTCTGGGAGTGTCAGTGTGAACAAATATCCCACAATATCCTACAGCAAACAGATGAATTAGAGATAAAGTCTTGTCACATTTTATCTCTTACATTATAACAGGGATTATAATTATAATATAATGTTGCATTGGTTTCACAAAACATTGAAAGAATGTTAAGCTTTATTTTGAGAGAAAAATAAAATTAAGTGTTTCTTATAATTACTATCACAAACAGCCAAGGGGCCTTCAGGAGAGAGAAAGTTTTTTTTAGTTTTTCGAGACAGGGTTTCTCTGTGTAGTTTTGTGCCTTTCCTAGAACTCACTTTGTAGACCAGACTGGCTTCGAACTCACAAAGATCCACCTGCCTCTACCTCCCAAGTGCTGGGATTAAAGGCATGTGCCACCACCTCCTGGCAGGAGAGAGAAAGTTAAAGTCTAAGGAAGTGACCATGTATAGCTAGACTTACATGCCAGCAAGCTCCAGGGGGATCCACCTATTTCTACCTCCCTAGCACTGGGATTGCAGATGCATGCTAGGATGACTGGCTTTTGTATGTTTACCAGGGATTGAACTTAGGTCTTCATACTTGGATGGCAAGTGCTTCACCAGCTAAACCCTCTCTCTAGCCCTTCCCCATTAATTTACAAGAGGCCTAGCTTAAGTAAAAAAATTTTATTAGACTCATTTTTTATTATGTGGGTATTCATTTATTTATTTATTTATTTATTTATTTGTTTGTTTATTTATTTATTATGAGGGGCATGGTTGAAATAGAGTCTCATGTAGCTTGGGGGCTGGCCTTAATACAGCTGAGGATGACCTTAAACTCCTGGTTCTTCTGCCTGTACCTTCCAGGGGCTGGATGACAGGCATGTGCCTTCATGACCAGGTATGATCAGTTTTAAATACTATTTTTTTTGTGTGTGTCAAAAACCCCAATGTTTTATTTATTTTTTTAAGTGATTGTATTGTCTCAAGGTAAGACCAGATGGTAAAAACATTGTGGGAATCTGATATGCTTGGTTTTGCCAGTAACTTTATTCTTGAACAGAACTGGAGTGAGAGTTACCAGATCCCATATCTGACTAGTAAGCAACAAACAAATCTAAGAACCTATGATTGCATCTGCATGTCCCTCTTGGACAAGTACCTATGAAGATTAACTTAGTGGAGTGAACAGTGGCCACAGTCCCTGGAAATACAGACGCCTGGGCCATGCTGAGCCAGAGGCCCTGGGACAGACACATCTGTACTTTAGCAAGCCCTCCAGGTGCTCTTGATGCATACGCTTATTGGAGACCCTATAGTGTTGGTCTGTTTTTATCTTATGACACCCAGAAGCAGGTCACTTAGGGTTCTGTTCCTTTGACTTCCATAGTGATCTCTCCTTACAAGCTGATTTAGTGTTCAAATCAGTCTCTTCCCATGTCTTCTTTCGTGTAGAAAAATCTAGAAGACAGAACCAGGTATTATAAAAGACTTTATATCAACATGTTATTATGTATGTGCAATAAAAATATTAGTAGAGCAGGGCGGTGGTGGCACATGCCTTTAATCTCAGCACTCGGGAGGCAGAGCCAGGTGATCTCTGTGAGTTCAAGGCCAGCCTGATGTACAGAGCAAGATCCAGGACAGGCACCAAAACTACCCAGAGAAACCCTGTTTTGGAAAACAAAACAAAACAAAAAATGCTTCACAGTTATGGGAATATGTGATATAATCAGCACCTTTAGGTAAATGAAAGAGAGATCAATGACTGACTGCAAAATCAGGCTTTTCCTTTGGTTTGGCTGGCCACCTGTCAGTATGGTGTGTGCAGATGACTCCGGGACACTCAGTTCATTTTATTTCTATCAACATTAATATCTTGCACTGATTAGCTTTGTTGTTCAGAAACCCATGCTGTTTGAATCTCAATATTGAGATATTCAACTCTCTCTCTCTCTCTCTCTCTCTCTCTCTCTCTCTCTCTCTCTCTCTCTCTCTCAACCTGGATTGAGTCTTGGAATAGAAAAAAAATATTAGTGGAAAAAGCGATAAAACGTGAATAAAATTCAACTTTTATTTAATTGTAATGCACCAGTGTTGGTTGTTGATTTTGAAGATGTTACTACGGTGATGTAAGATGTTAACATTTGGGGATACTTAGGGAGGTTGACACATGAACTATCTGCACTATTCTTTTGTAATTTCTTTGTAAATTTAAAAGTTCTCCAGAATAGAAGATTTCTCCTTGACCATTTTCCTGAGTTCCATAAGAATGTTCATTGAAAAGAAACCGTAGAGTTGCTTTGCACCAACCCAGCCTGCCTGTTCATAGATCAATAGTTCAACTTGTTTTTGTCAGCGTGCTCCCAAAGCCCCCAACAGTCTCCAAACACATTCATTAAACATATAGAGATCATGAAAGCTGGCAAGAAGCCCTCCTTACTCTCCATTCCTTTGACCTTTATATATAGTTTCTACCTGAGTACTTTGCACTTGATGATATATTGTTTTAATAATAATTGTTAACTCCTTTCATGGGTGACTGTTCCCACCCACCCCTGCCTTCCTCCAGAACACTTACTGCAATATGCTGCAGGAAGTAGGCGCTCACTCAGCTCAGATCTCTGACTAACTGACTGACTCAACGTGCTACCTGTAATTATATTTTAAATTTTAATCAGGGCAGTTCCAGGAACTCTAGGGGATAAACTCAAAATCAACTATTCAATTTTGGTTTGAAGAAATTGTCTAGAGTGAATAGACTTCATCAAAGATTGTCAAAATGAACAAGTTTTCAGTAGAAACCAGAATATAAAACATTCAGTGAAGGTGCATAGTTTATGGTGAAGCTAACATTTCTAGAATAAAATTCTGTAGAACACAGTTGCTCATCTTCCTATTTTTTAAGACAATCAAAAATCATAAATATTATCTTGCTGTAGTTGTTGCTATAGCTGGAGAAATTCTGAATAAAGGCTATAGTAGGAAGAACCATTTCTCTTTCTGATCATCTTCAGCATTATCTGTGCAAGCGACAGTCAAAGCTGTTTAAAGGAATCAAGAGCTAACATCTAACACTAGAGACTGTCAAAGTGCTTCCATCGCTTCATCTGAACTTTTTTTTTTTTTTTTTGAGACAGGGTTTCTCTGTGCAGCTTTGCGCCTTTCCCGGACTCACTTGGTAGTCCAGGCTGGCCTTGAACTCACAGAGATCTATCTGTCTGGCTCTGCCTCTGGAGTGCTGGGATCAAAGGCGTGTGCCACCACCGCCCGGCTCATCTGAACTTTTATATAATTCCTCTAAGGTGGATTTAAGTCAGGAAGAACCTTCATTTGTGCATTGGGAAGATGGAAATTCAAAGATATGAAAATAACATCCAGGTTAAACTATAAATCACAACCTTATGCCATAAATTATCACTTTTTAAGTAATCATAAGCATAGTTGTAGGTCCATTTTGCTTATGGGAAATGATTGGATGGAAACAGTCCCACACGTTTTCATGGAGCTCATTTTTTTGGCTCTCAAATCTATTTTCAGAAACAAAACACTTGAAGTGCCACTTAGAACATTCAAAAGAGGCAGGTGTATGGAGCTTGCAGCTGTGAAAGTAAGGGTCATATCTGCCTTGGTTCTTTGGTTGAACTATTTAAACCCATGTGTTCTAGTGAATATGTAGTACAGCTTGATATAGTTTTGGTAAAATTAAGAAAACATGTATTTTGTATAATTTCTCATTTTTATAATTAAACCTTGGGGACTTATTTTAGGTATTCTCAATTATAGCAAAGTAGAAAATAGTTTTCTCTATGATCTCATGAGATGAGGTAATATATTAAAATTTATTTGACTGGTATAATTACAGAATTTTTGGCTTGGAGCCAGGAGAATTACATATTTTCCACTAGGTTAAGCTTCTTTTTGGGAAATCAAACAACTTTCAAATACCTGAATAGGATTATACAAGCAAGTCACTCAGAGAAAGGTATAAAATATGGCCTAATAAGCCTAGGTTTACCATTTGAATTGTGTGAAAACTACCTTTTAACCTTCTGTAATGTATCTTAGCATTTTATATACTGATAAAGGACATGAAATAGACGTATTTCATGTTTTAACTCAAATCTTTAGCATGAATAGCTCTTCATTCATTGTGAAATTAACATCTATTGTAGATGGATAACAAGACTTGTTCAGGCTAAGGTGACGGACTATGCCGTATTTTCCTCAGGCTTACTACAACACAGTAAGTAGGGGCCGGGGTACTGATCTGCAGTCATCTTTATTAAAACCTTAAATCTCCCCAAATAAGAAGTTCTGTTTAGTGCATAGAATTTCTCCCATCCATATAAACTGTAGAGTAAGATTAACCCAGTATTTAGTCATTCATACTAAAAATATTTCTGAGCATTTAAAACAAGACATAGACCTTATGGAGAAGATGGGGTCATGAGACAATATAAAATCTCTCTCTGCCAGGAACTTAACATCTAATTCAAAACCCAAACACACAAATGTGATGGTTCAGACCTCAACCAGGCATTAAGCAACATTGGAAAAGAAGAGTATTGCATGAGTCAGGAGGTTTGTCTACCAGTCAGTATTCAGTAAATATTGTAATATCAAGATAGACCCCTGAGGGTTTTTTTTAAATGTAATACAGTATTATGTTTAAGAGCCTAGGTTTCAGAGTCAGACAGGTGTGGGTTCCCATCCCTGCTCATGTTGATGAGCTGTATGAAACTGAGCAGTTCCTTCTACTTCTCTAGAAGTCTGTCAGTTCTCTTCTTCTATAAATGAGTAGCATTTAGACTACCACGGTGAGAAATGAATGAGTGAAATGGACATCATGTGACACCAAAATTTCACTATCTATTATCAGCAGTTCATCATTGTAACCAGAAGATTTCTCATGAAAGTCAAGAGGCAACATAAGCCAGTCTACCTTGTTATTAGTGTGTGTGTATGTGTGTGTGTGTGTGTGTGTGTGTTCGCGTGCACATATGTGTGTGTGCATGATGTGTGTGTATGAGAGAGAGAGACAGAGAGAGAGAGAGAGAGAGAGAGAGAGAGAGAGAGAGAGAGAGAGAGAGAGAGAGTTGTATGTATGCGCAATGTTGTCACATTGTGTGTGTGGCGGTCAGAGGACAACTTGGTAGTTGGTTCTCTCCTTCTGCCTTGCTGAGACAGGTCTTTCTTGTTTCTGTCATGCTGCTACTGCCAGCTAGCTGGACTGTGCTTTTGGGCAATTTCCCTTTCAGCATCTCCCATATTTTGGTTGAAGTGCTGGGACTACAGATGTGTACAACCACATCTGACTTTGTTTATCCACTGAAGCTGAAGGAATGCTCAGTTTCATATAGCTCACCCTCTTGTTATAACTTTAAGATGACCTTTGGATATTAAAAGTCCAATCTGAGGTCTAGAGACATAACCCTTGGGCAGAGGATTTGCCTAGCATGCTCAAGACCCTGGGGTGGTCCCCAGAACTGTAAAGAGACAAAACAGTATAATCAAGTCATAAATGTCTAGGCATCCTCACGATGCTTCTGTTTGATGGAGCATTGTCCTCATGGTTGGGATTTTTTGTCAACTTGACACAAGCTAGAGTCATTTGGGAAGAGGGACAATCAATTGAGAAAATGTCTCCACAACATTGGCCTATATATTGGCTTTATTGGTTAATGATTGATGAGGGAGTTCCCAACCCACTACAGATGGTGCCGTGTCTGAGCAGATGATTCTGAGTTGTATAAGAAGGCAGGATGAGCAAACCATGAGGAGTTAGCCAGTAAGTGGTGTTCCTTCATGACTTCTGATTCAGTTCCTTCCTCCTGCAAGTTCCTGGCCTAACATACCTCAGGGAATTGAGAGTATGACTTGAGAGTTGTAAAGTGAAACCAACCCTTTCCTCCCCAGTTTGATTTTGGTTATAGTGTTTATCACACCAATAGAAACACTGACTGAGACAGGCACTTGAGAAATCTGTGCAAAGGATTGCTTAGTTCTCCAGTGTGAAAAGGCAGTTCTTCTGATATCTTTCTCAGCAACTTGAGCTATATGAAGGGACCTTTATTGGCACAAGGCACACCAAGACCAAGTTTTCAGCACAAAGACTTATTTGCCCTAGAGGAACGAAGGGCAGGGAATAGGAGACAAAGACAGGAGGTAGAGGACAAGGGAGAGGGAGAAGGTATATTTGTCCTGGAGGGACAAAGGACTGCCTCTAGATAGAGAGGAGACAGATGTGGCCCATAGGCAAACCGCAGTTTATAAAGGTAAAAGGGAAATGCTGTGTTAGGACAAGGTGTTTAATTTTGATTGGACAGATTAATTAAGGTAGTCACAAGGGGGCTTTTGATTGCTGGACTTCAGTACTTCGATAGCTGGACCTTGGTAGTCAGCCTCAGGAGGAGGAAGTGGCCAAATATGGGAATAGACCTTGGAGGCTAGCTACAGGAATGGAATCTAATGGTTTTTAGCAAGGCCTTCCAGAGCCGTGTTTGCTATGTCCAGGCTGGCTCGAGCCCCTTCCTTCATGTCTAATCCTCTCATTTCATGTGTGGCCTCCTTCCTTCATGCATGGTTCCCCTTACTTCCTGTTGGTTCCCTTACTCCACTTGAGTCTTTTTGGTCAGCTATTCAGCTGAAGCTTGGTCTTCTGGGACTTCTCTAGGAACTGCAAAGACTTTGCTGCCCTAACTCTAGCCACTTAGCTTTTTGTTGCAATTCTTGTTTTTCTCCTTCTCAGGATAGTCCACCACCTATCCACATGCCCAAACCAGCAACCATAGATTTCTATTTTATTCTTACAGATAATTTTTGTCTTTACAAGTAATTTGCTTTAGTTTCCAAGTTTGGTTTGGGGATAGAAAAAGAACCATGTTACTTGTTTCCAGGGACTTCTTCATGTACCTAGTGTGTGAATGATGTATAATAAAGACATGGATAAGACAGGGGAAGGAGGGAAGGATGGAAGATGGATGCCCGGAGGAACACACCGACTTTTGAGGACTTTTAGTATCCCATTTGTTCTCTGTAGATGATTGAGGTTCTTTGATATCTATCATTTTCAACTTTGGAGTATAGGTAACAATTCTGAAGACACAGCACACACAGTGTGAGAACAATTATCACCTTGAAATGCTAAATATTGGAGGTGACAGAAGAGAGAAGAAAGAAAAAAATGAGTCTCCACTCTAAGACATGGGTGAATAGCACAACAGGGAAAGTCTTAAGTGGAGAGATTTTAGCTGCACCAAAACGGAAAAATTCATTTTTGTTCTCATATTGTGATCTTAGAAGCCTTTAGATAGGAGATTCTGTTTCACCTAAGCTTTCTTCCAAGGAAACATGTTCTTCTTGTCCTTCATAACATCCCTATGTTTTCTTCAAACAAATTGAAATACAAGTTATCTTTGTAAAGCAAAATCTTAAAGATTCAATTGTGTGCCCATGTATGCACAAATGTGTGCATGCACTTAGGTGCCCACAGAGGTCAGAAGTGGAGCGTCAGATCATTTGGAGTGAAGTAACAGGTGTTTATGCGGTGTGTGTACTGGGATCCGAACTCTGGTCCACTAATAAAGCTGTCTCCAGCCCTTACAAGTTATCTTTCACATAACTAACAATTTCAGTTTGTTCATGAATATATAACCTGTAATATAGCTAAACTAAGAGATTAGAAAGGAAGGTAAAATATGTCACTGATCTCTGAAATCTAAAGACTTGGTTCTGACTTTAGCTTTCTCCCTAGTCATTAAGGGCAGATGCTTGATTTCACAAATACTGTAAAAAACAACATCTGCAGTCAACTTAGAAGCAAACCCTACAGAAATAAGTTTGGATTATCAAGAATCTTCCCCCAAAGGAAAATGACAAGCTAGGTATGGTGGCATGTGCCTGTGATCCAACTATATGGGAGGTGGAGGCAGGAGGATCAGGATTTCAAAGTCGTTCTAGGCTAGGTTGTATGAGACCCACTGAAAAAAAAGCTTTGAAAGTGACAATGTGTAGACCCCTGAACAAGTTTACAGTATATCTCATTATATGAACTTTATGGAGAGGCTAGTACATCCAAACTAATGAAAAAAGCCACCACCAAGAACAACAGCAAGCCAAAACTACCAATTCTGGATGCTACCAACTTTAACTAAACTATACGCTTACAGAAGAAAAGACAAATAATTTATATTTCCATTGATAAAATCAGTTTCTGTTAACATTGCTACTCTAATTCCAGGAAATAAGACTGACTGAAAATATAGACTATTGACTCATGAATTAACAGGAATTGTTGATTAGTTTCAATTCCTCAGGCTGGGAGGGATCAAAGCTCCTTTCTCCACTAAGATGAAGGGTTTGTTGTTGTTATCTCACAGCTGTCTTACTCTGAAACCGAAAGGTGACTCTTTCTCTAGATCATTCTTAGTTATAGTGGTTGTGAATTAATTCTTGTGTTCTGAGAGTCCCATTACCAAAGACCCTGGGTCCTACTCTGATGGAAACCAACAGTCTCCTGGCTTTCTCTTCCTTCTATCACTGTGCGTCTCATTTACTCTTATATATTAATTAGATGTGAATAATAACCAAGAATCATGGTCATAAGGATTGCATTTGCTTGCAGTAACCAAGCCAACTAACATGCAGTTCATTTCAGACACCCCCAATGTTCTCAGCGCTTTCTATCTGTGATTCATTTAACCCTTTTGCCAATCCAAAGCATTGGATATGCTGATGGGTCTCATTTTCACAGAGATCTGACTACCTGGTCAGAACCAGAATTCACACTCAGGTAATCTGGTTCTTATATTCTCAGTGGCCGTGCTATGAAATGTTTCAAGATATAAAACACAGTATCTTGTTAGTAGTTAAACACATAATGATATTTTGGAGTGTAAGTTTATTATTCCACAACTGTCATAAAAACAAAGATTTATTAAATATTGGTGAATCTAGTAGGTAAAAAAAAAGGCACATTATGTTTGCAAGTAAAGGTGAAGATTAGGAAGAGCAAATATTTGGAGATTAAAAAAAAAATCTTCTGTCCTATCTCTGTTAACTGTCCCTCTCCACGAAAGGTCTACCCACCCTGTCAGGGAGCAACTGCTTTAGTAGACATTCTTCTGTGCATCCACTGTGAGTCTAAGCAATATGGTTCATCGTGGAATGATGGTTTCTGATGGGGAAGTTCATCGACTTATTCAACAATCAGTATTCAAAATCTCCCCACAAAGCTCAGATATCCATAAGGAAATAAACATTGATATAAATAATTAGAACACAGCAAAATAAAATTGCAAACCAGGGATGATTTGCCAGTTTTATGATGGGAAGTGGTGGGAAGAGGATGTAAGGGCCATGTAGTCACCCAGGAGGGAGGCATCTTTAAAGGGGAAGTGTTTGAGCTGGGAAAGTTTGATCTCCAGGTGGACAGGAACAGGGAAGGGCTTTCCTGGTAGAGAAAACGGTATGAGGAAAGATGGTGGTTATGAAATAAGACAGGGCATCTAAGGAAATACAAGTCCCTTGATGTTATGAAGATGTAGGTTCAGGTAAGGAAGAGAATTGGAGGTGAGCTGGAAGAGTAGGCAGGGACAGAAGAATTTAAGGAAATAGGGACTTAGGAGAGCCGATGAACAGTAGCAATCAGTAAGTGGGACAAAGAATTTAGTATTTAAATAAACCAAACTCTTAAATTGCTCCAGCTGGTTGTCATATGTGCTTCCTGTAACCAGGTTCCCAGAGTTGCCTCAGTTTTCCCCTTTCTGAAGGTGTTCACAGGCTGCCTTTGACTTCCTGAACTTCCCACATGCTCCCAATACATTCCACTTTTGTTTCACGTAAGAGTCTGTTCAAATTGCATTCCCTTTGTTTCCAAGCTAAGACCCTGTGTGAAGAATTGATTTTCTTATTTCTCCCTGATGATGCTAGCCAGAAATTTTACATGAAGTTCACTTTGCTTCCTAGAACTCAGCCAGCAATCCTTCTTCTCTGGTTCTTGAGGCTGTACCAGGGTGCGCAGGACCGTGGCTTGCTTCGCTCTCAGAACTGGCAGACCTCAGCCTCTTCTCTCCCTAGCCCCTTGTTGGGGCAGATGGAACCTCAACATGGGAAAGTCTTTTTGCTTTATCGTTGACCAACATAACATTTCTGTTTGGCATCAGAACCCATTCTTTCTACATACATCTGTGCAGTTTTACGACCTTGGAAGGAAAGGATCTCCAACCTCACAGGCCTCTGTTGCTTTCTGTCTTGCTCCTGCTCCACGGCGACTTACAGGCTGTAAATGTATAATTATGTGCTTGGATTGGGAGACAGGATGCAAACAGAAGGAAAAATGAAAGGGTACAGGAAGGGAAAGGACCAAATGAACACTTCAAAATGCCCTGCCATTTAATAACCCAGCAGCACTGCCTATGCGATCACGTAGTATTTTTACGATTGTTTTGCTTGTTTTTTGCTTTATTCTTTACTAACAGAAAGCATATATTTATTGCTATATGTTTTCCTTGGTGCAGAGTGGGTTTTTGTTGTGTTGGCAGACCTCATGTAGTCCAGTCTGGGCTCATATCTGCTAAGGAGCTGGAGGATGTCTTGAGTTTCTTTCCTCCTCCCTCCACAGCTTAAGTGCTGAAGTTACAGGCATACACCACCATGACCCGTTTATGTGGTGCTAAGGACTGAATGTAGGGCTTCATGTGTGCTGGGTGAACCCTCTACCAATGGAGCCACGTCCCAAGCTCCAAAGCAGTTCTTTTTAGTCACAGAAATCCCAGCAGTAATTACACCGTGTCTGAACATGAGTAATTAAAGTCAGAAGTCTTACTTCTCATCATAGCGTTTAGGGTGTGGACTGTCAGGATTCAGCTGTGACTGTTGGCTTTTGGATCTCTGACAAGGGACTAGCATTTAGTCATCTTTCTTTCCTCTATTCCTCCCTCCCTCCCCCACCCTCCCTCCTTTCCTCTCTTCCTTCTATTCTCAGGAGAGAGAGAGAGAGAGAGAGAGAGAGAGAGAGAGAGAGAGAGAGAGAGAGAGAGAGAGAGTGAGTCAGTCCAGGCTTGCCTCGGACTGGTGGTGATCCTCTTTTGAGTAAAGGGAATACAGATGTGGGCCACTGTGCCTGGCTCATGTACTCCTCTTTGCTATGCATGCCTGTGACATCTGGAATGCAAAGATCCTTGTCTACTTTTGTAGACTATCACCCGTCGAGAAGGTGGGAGGTAGGGGGCATAGCAGAAGAATGTGAGTTTTAATGCAGTCCTTAGTTGACTTTATGCTGACATTTCTTTCCTGAGTCTCTATCCCAGATACGTGCTACAGTAATCATCACCAAGATAAGTAGACATGTGGTGTGCTGATTAATTTTTTTTTTTGTCAACATAACACGAACTAGAGT
Source organism: Peromyscus melanophrys (assembly GCA_902168415.1). NCBI lineage: Eukaryota > Metazoa > Chordata > Mammalia > Rodentia > Cricetidae > Peromyscus > Peromyscus melanophrys. The sequence goes on along the minus strand of CABHPR010152266.1, from coordinate 16,714 downwards.
CAACTGGGATAAGGGAACCTCAACTGAGCAATTAACCTACATTGGATTAACCTATGGGCATATCCATGGGGGCATTTTATGATTGATGGTTGACTTAGGGGTAGGGGCTCAGCCCACTGCGGATGGTCTTTGGCTATATACGAACATTAGCCGAGGAAGCCACAGGAAGCAAGTCAGTAGGCAGCTTTCCTCCGTGGTTCCCCTCAGTTCCAGTCTGCAGGTCCCTGCTTGAGTTTCTGCCCTGACTTTACCCAATGGGGGACTGCGATATGGAAGTGTGATCGAGTAAATCCTTTCCACCTCAAGTGGCTTTTGGTCAGTGTTCTATCCCAGCAGGAGAGAAGCCAAGGTGGACTTGTGGGCAGAACCAGGGCTCCCTCTGATCCTGACTACACTCAGATTTTTCTTTCTCATACCATTTCTTTCTTTACTACAGAAACTTGGAACTTCACAGTACACAGAAGATGGAGGCAGAAAGAAAAAAGACACTGAAGAGAACAACCAGGGAAGGGATCCAGAGACGACAATGAAAAATGAGTGTGAAGGAGAAACCAACACCCTTAAAATATTTTCCAAGTATTCAAAAGCAAAGGTTTAAATTTAGTCAACAAGAGACTGAAATGTCACACTTGGCTGCTGTCTTCGCACACCTGAACCCACCCTCATCTGTCTCCCCTTCACCAAGCCTTTCTGATACAGAAATTTTCAGCTGTGCATAAAGAGAGCCATCTTATGAAAGTCACAACTGTCATTAACACTTTCTTTGGCTATTTGACTCAGGGTAAATGATGGCTCCTTGTTCTTTGGATTCCTCCAATTAAACAGGAAGTTGCCTCTAATGCCTTATTGATATGAAGTGAAGTTGTCCATCTTCCAGGCTGTTTGAGATGATCTTCAATGGTGGGAATCAGAATTCAAAGTTACCCCTTATTGATTTCCTCAGAATGGAAGTAGCGCGTGTTCTGGGTTTCCTAGGACCACTCCATATTCTTGTTCATATATGTATTTTGTTTCCTATGGCTTTTTAAAAACCTGTATCTTATTGCCAATACTTGCTAAATTTTTCTTAGCTTTCATTCTTTTCTTTATACGAATGTAGCTGATAGTCACATACATGCTGATTTGTTAAGCATGATAGTGAAGAAAGCTTCATTCATTCCTTTATTACAGATTTGCCTTCTATTCAAGTTTATCTGACATGAAGGTACCAACATTTCTGCTAACAAATACTGGTATTTGTCTGTTATTTTTTGACCCATTCTTTCTCTCTCCCTCCCTCCCTCCCTCCCTCCCTTCCTTCCTTCCTTCCTGATATAATATGAAGACCCCTTCTTTCCTCATCCAGGTGGCTCACAAGGGAATCACCAAAAGTGGCTTTGTCCAGTGATGGCCTTTCTTTCTTTTAGAGACCTGCTTTTTAATTACTTGGCTTTGATGTTTATGTTTCCAAATTTGCTACTGTTCCTTGATGCTGCAGTTGATTTCCCTCACAAGCTTTCACCCTCATAACTTGACTTCCCAGAGGCAAGGGCATGCTCTGTACCTGGCTGTCTTATGAAACGTTCGGGTTTGCCTGACCCACCCCTCCTCAGTTGCACCACCCAGGGCACTCTGAAGAGAAGTAGACCTGGCTGGAGGTGAGCAGTGCTGTACTGGCTCCAGATGAACTTACACCAACATGGAAGCCCCAAAGCCAGGCTGTGGGACGCCATCTCCAAACCTTCTTGAAGTAAGTTTTCACTAGGTTATTTTACTGCTGGTTTTTGTGATGCAACTTCTGGGGCCTTTACATTTTTTTATACTTGCTACAGAAATCAGAAATGTTTCAGTGTAGAGTTCCACAAATGAGGGTGATCAGCCACGGGCTCACTCTTGCCTGTAAAGCCCTCGTCTCTTGTTATTTTATGCTGTATGCCTTGGTAAAAAGACTTCCTAGGAACTACCATTACTTCTTGGCTGGCCCAAAATGAAAATGAGCTTTAGGGAAAATGAAGGTGCAACAACATGTTTAATTGGTGACATTCATACATTTTTCTTACGTTTTATGTGCCTTACAGCCCATCTTTATAACATACTTTGTCTGGGTCCCGTGAGTTATATCAGCTACTATTTACCACTTACTCAACACACATTCAATTGCCAAATTGAAGATAGACAGATCTCAAACAGATGGTAGCTCTGTGAGTCGGGGAGTTTGTATGTTGGCTGTTCTGCTGTGTTCCCAGCCCTGGGATCTGCCTGGTAGAGACAGAGGTGCTTATCATTCAGTGAATATTTGTTGAAGACTGGCTGATTGAACCAATGAATGAGAGTGTGGTTCTTAAAAGCGATTAATATATTTGTAGTAGGAGTTATTTTTATACACTTGGTGAGTGTGATGAAGTCTATCCTTCAGAAAAAAAGCTTTAGGAAGACAGATACCCAGTATCAGAGGGTCACATCCTTCTGTGTACAGACTGGGCAGCTAGGTTATGTCCTAGACAATTTTGCCTTAAAGGAAATGCATGGTTTGTTCACAGTTTTTCATTTTCTCTTTTAGTTATAAGGTAAAAAGAACTCATGTGTAAAGACAATGAGTCCATTTTGTTGATTGGTTTTTCCCATGTTAATTAGTGCCTGTCTTTTAGGAATGCCTAGGGACCAGTCAGGTAGTCATGTTGAACTCCACAGCTCAGCCTGGAGGTTGAGCACAGCCAGGCCCTGGGGTAGCCATGGTATGCTTCTATCCACAGCTTTCCGGAAGTGCCACACACAATTTCACTTGAGATTCATTTTTTAATTTCATGTTTGCTATTCTTCTCTCTCTCTCTCTCTCTCTCTCTCTCTCTCTCTCTCTCTCTCTCTCTCTCTCTCTCTCTCTCAATCTCTCTCTCTCTCTCTCTCTCTCTCTCTCTCTCTCTCTCTCTCTCTCTCTCTCTCTCTCTCTCTCTCTCTCTCTCTCTCTCTCTCTCTCTCTCTCTCTCTCTCTCTCTCTCTCTCTCTCTCTCTCTCTCTCTCTCTCTCTCTCTCTCTCTCTCCCTTTTGGTATAGCAGTAAAACGGTGGGGTTAAAGATGAGGATCTGAGATGTGGTGGAGGGCTTGACTGTGACCCTCAACCACCGCCTTCTCCCATCTACTTAGCCTGGAACGCACTTTTCCTTCTTTGTTTCTCCAGGAGAAAAACAAAGTGGACACCAAACGCAGATTTGGCAGAGGGCTCTCCCTATGAGGGAGGCTAGCATAAGCGTCAGAGTGACGTGACCAATTGTGCTGTGTATGCAGGAGCATGACCAGAAGTTCTGTGTGAGGCTTTTAGCCAGCATACTGAGCTATAAAAAGCATGTTACTCAGCCTAATACTTTCATGTTGTAGTTGAAGTGTTATGGGATTTCATTTTATAAGAACTTAACTTCAATACATAAGTCTTTCTCAGGTCAGCTAGACTTGGAGTTTTTTTTTTAATTCCCTCTTGTAACTCACTCAGAGTTCATCCAAGGCGATCATTTCTAAAACTAGTCAATTAGGAAAGACACCATAGTACAATGGGAAAGCACACAATTGCAAGTAAGGATCCAGCTCTATCAAGCTTTTTATCCAGAATAAGTCAAACCCCGCACCCCACTTTCTCAGTTAAGTGAAGGACATTTCTTGGCATGAACTGTGACATGGCACTCAGCTCTCATGCTCTGGGTGGAAGATCATAACACTACCATTCTCACTTTATGAATAATAGAAAACCAAGTATTTGAATTAACCCTATCATCTATTCAGTAAATGTTAGGTAAATCAGAGTGTAACTTAATCTAGCTAATCCACTTAGTTTCTGGAGGAGAGAACTAAATGAACTTCAGTCGTGTGACTTTGGCATGTTGTTACTGTCAACCATGGGCTTGGTCACCTTTTGGTGACAGTGACGGGTAGAGGAAGCAGAAGTTTTCAGAACATGGTAGAACCCTCTTTTTTCTTTCTGGCATTGCCTATTGTGATAGTCCCTACATATCTTGTGGTAGAATGTTGGTGGTATCATACTTAGCCACGTGTTAGTTGCATTCAGATTCAACACAGACCCCAAGCCCTTAGAGAAAAGAAGGGTAGTCACCCTCTTCTTTAAGAAACCTCAAATTTCTCCTTCAGACTTCACTTATCAAATCATGCCAATTGTCTAATTAGTGAAGGAAGTCGTGGGGGAAGGTCTATTTAAGCAACCAAAATTTTGGGTGCTAGTCCACACTCCATGTGAGGAATCTGATAGGTAAGTGGTATGAGCTACCTTAGGTCTCTGCTCTGCAAGCAGTCTTCCTGCTTAGATAGGGAGTCATCAAGGTGTAATCTTGTGTTCCTCCTAGAGGATGGACTCTCTCTGACTCAACTATTTCTTTGAACATTATCACTGTCCTCCAAGTGACTCATCTTTGCGCTCCCTAGCCCTCGCCACTACATTGGAACATTAGGTATGCATGGCAGCAGTCTTAGTTATTCAGTGCTATTATTCTTCACGCTAGTTACACAAAATCATACCTCAGGAATTGTTAGAAACATGGGTTTAGAGGTAGGCAGGATTGAATTTGAATCTCAGCTCTTTTATGAACTGCAAATGTATCATTGCTTAATCTCTCCCATCCTTAGTCACTGTTCTTGTAAGATAGGAAAGATGGTTATGCAAATCAATGACACAAAGCATGCAAAATAGTCAGGCGAACACTTACCATATAATGTGTATTCAACACATAATGGCAACTGTTACTATTCCCCTGTCCTCTTCAACCTATTTCCCTCTAGCAGGTTCATCCTCCTAAGGTCTGACTCTATTGCTCAGCTCTCTTCCTCACCTCCAAAGAGGAAGAATCATAAGTGTGGAGAAAAGTCATTCTCTTCAGTGGGATACTTGGGATACCATTTGCTGTCTGTGTGAATTTGAGTAGTTTCTTAACTTCCCTCTGCTTCAGTTTTTCTGTTTGTAAAACAGGAATAATCTTGCTACTTTAGGAGATTATGAGGTTCATATTATTTAACGCTAGTGACTAATTTTAATTAAAAACTGTTGTTTAAACTTTGGCACAGTGGCTGCGCCTTAAATCTACTGCTATTTCGGTCAGCAATTACAACTCTGTAGTTACCAGCCTGGCCACTCAGGCCACAGCCTGGTGAGAAGTCTGTTCCTGCAGGCACCTGCTCTGCCAGTGCCACTAAAGATAGCTTTAGCTAAATCTCTATCATTCCATTTATAAATAAGACGTGAGATTCAAAGGCTGGGGTGAAAACCTGCTAACTCAGGGAGGTTGAGTAGCACCTAGCTAACCTTCTCTCCTTGCTGGCATCTGCCCAAAGAGAGCGTCTTTCTGCTCTGCCAAACAAAAAATCTGCACCAATCCAAAGCCTTCCCTCCTCCTTCCGGTGCATCTCTCTATCTCTCCCAGATGCCTCTGATGCTCTATGATTACTTTCTGTCAACTAGGTGCTAACTCAGCCTCCTGACCCAAGGTTAATTTTATTTAATTAATGCAAATGCAAAGTTGGGGCTCGGGGGTGTGATCAAATGTCCCCCAACATTTCCCCCTTTTTGTCTAAATAAAAAAGAAAGGTTTTAACTCTAACATGATAAAACTATATATAATAAGAACAGCTATCAAGTAAGGATTACATTCACATTACAGTCCATTTGTATTTGGCAAATTCAAAGAAACTACTCTGTTATCGATCCTATCTTGGTGAGTATGAAGTTTGGTACCTAATTCACTTTCTATCCTAACTTGTATTGCCAACCCAAAACTATCTTTTTAGATTTCAAAACATTTTCTTGGATAAACAATTTAAGCTTGTATGTCTTTCAACCTTATACACTTTATACCTCTTTTGTGAGTTTCTTTTCTGAAGTTGGTAACAAGGAAAACTGTAACTATAACTATCTTGTCTTCAACTCCATCAGAGACCTGAGAAGGATATAATATTACCTGAGCAATCAGGAAGTACAGAGCAAACAACTTCCAAAACTAAGAAATGACATAAACAGCTGGCTGCCTGGACGGTCACCCAAGGTTCCTCTACAAGGTTGGGGCATTCATCTTCAGCCTACAGGCCTCAAGGACCTGACAGACTTTTCTGTGAAGCAGGAATTTTGAAGGACTGTTCTATCTTCTCTCGTCAAAGTTCAGCAGTCACCTTCTTTTGTGTTTGGACAACTTACTGTCAGCAGTCAAGGCAAGGGCAGTTCCTTTTCTAGTGGCTAACTTTGTTACAATGAAAGCAAACTTCATATGTAAGTTCTTCAATGCCCACAATCCTTTTTTTTTAAATAAATTGGTGCTGCCAGGAGCAGATGTGTCTCATTGTCATAAAAAGCCTTAGGTTATTTAAACAACTTAAATTCCATATTCTGTAGGTTTCTGAAGTGTTTGAAGACTGCCTATCTATCTAAAATATATCTCTGTTTAACCTTGAAAACATACCTAAAGTAACAAGTTTTATTATTATAGATGACTAGCTACTAATCTGTATTTCTTAATTATGTATTACATTGTTAAATGAGCCACATTAAGGTACAATACCTTAAGCAGGAGTAGAAACATATATAGAGTATGTTCTAGAAAAAATAACCTTAAATTTGTATCAATATACAAGATACCTTAAACAAGAATAGAAACATATATAGAGTGTGTTCTAGCAAAAGTAACCTTAAATTTGTATCAACATACAAAAATCCATACCAATGTAAAATATTTGAGATTAATAGTTGCTTTTTAGTTTAAAGTCAATTCAATAATCTACCCTTTTATCCTATCCTTTCCATATCCCCCTTTTTTTTTATTCAGAAAGAGATCCTTGAATCCAACCTCCCTTGCTTAGTTTCCTCCCTTATCATGACCAGTAACAATCTCCAACAAACCCCCCTAAATGATGACAAACATTCCTAACTCACTCAAGGACCAAAAATCACCCACCCCACCCCTTGGGAATGTGGGCATCATTTTCTTAAAATCCTGCTGTCTGGGGGGAATGGCATCTTGAGAGGAGTCTGAGAAAACCGGGATAATGATTGAGTCCTGGAAGAGCTAACTGTTGTCTAGTCTGTGTGTAATGGGAAAGTGCAGAGCTTATCTGAAGTCCTGGCTGGAGTAGTCTGTGAGGCTGGACCCTCTCAGCTAGCAGCTTTGAAGTTGTCCTGAACAGTTTGTAGTCCAAAATTGATCTTTGGGTGGTGTTTGTCAGCTTAATAGCATTATCACCATCCAGGTGGAATTGTTGCTGTAGAGCCCATCATCTTTTTGGAGACTTCAAGGTCACTGTTAGGAATGGTCATAGTTCACTGAAGAAAACTTAAGTATTTTAAAGGTCATATGCAACAGATCTCAGAGAAGTTCAAGGACCACAGTCTATTAAGTATATCTGGGATACACAAGCTTAATTCCTAGTTACCTGATTCAGACTCAAACCCTAAATCACGTATAGGAAGCTAGATGAAGCCTCTTTCTAGAATTAGTAATTTATATGAAATTATAGTTTCATCTGTACCTGAGTCTATCAAACCCTCAATTTCAATGCCACTTATTTGTATTTTTAGCTTTGGTCTTTGATGATTTATAGAAGTTTGCCAAAGTACTTGTTTTATGGTCTCCCCTGAAAATTTGGTTAATCTACAGAAGCTGTTCTGTCATCCAGAGCAGTATGGTTTTTAACAACAGGCTTTAAGTCTTTTAATTGCTCTGTGGAGAGGTTTCCCCAGTGCTGACAGGGAATTATTGAACCAAATTTGACATTGGGGCCCACAAGAGGTCCCCTAGGGTGTTTTCCAATGACAAAGAATTACCTTGTCTGTCCCACGTTGATCTGCATTCTTTAGTCCAATGCCAGCCGTTGCCACACTTATTTCCATTGGTTTATGAATACTTTTGATATTCCCCTGTATTTGTTTCTTTGGTCCTGCTGTTTCTTCTCTTTATGTTGCAGGGCAATTTGGTGGATAGAGTAGTTATTGCTGGGGACACTCTTAGGTTTAACGTAGGTACCAGCATTGAATTATTAGAAGCCATGTGGAGATCAGTGTTGCCAAATGAATCTTTTCAGAGGAAAAGACTGGCTGTTTTTTACCTTCTCTGAGTCCTGATGCAGAAATGGAGTCCCATACTTATATTTCACCACATTTAAGAAGTAGCCCCAATGTTTCACAATACAAAATAATATAGTTTTTAGGGTTAAGATAAATTTTCATTCTACTGATGGCTAAAGAATTTTCCATGGCTCTCCATAACCATACACAGCATTGCTTTGTACTCTGTAGTTCATATTCATCTGGACAGTCTCTGAAGCAGATTCCATTGTTATCCCATCTCCTTTTTACAGATGAGGAGGCAAAGCACCAGGAGGCTGACTAATTTGCATAATGACACACTTAATAAATGGTAGAACGAGGATTTGAAGCCTAGCTCCAAAGTCCACCCCTATGGCCTCCAATCTTTTTTTTTTCTTTTTGAGACAAGGTTTCTGTGTAGCTTTGCGCCTTTCCTGGAACTCACTCTGTAGCCCAGGCTGGCCTCAAACTCACAGAGATCCACTTGGCTCTGCCTCCTGAGTGCTGGGATTAAAGGCATATGCCACCACCGCCTGACTCTTTGGCCTCCATTCTTAACATGAACAGAGGTAATACAGGCCTTTGGGTTACCCCTGAAATAAATTTAATCACCCTTTAAAATAAAGAAATGAAATCTGAGTAAGGTTGATTTAGTATTTTCAGAGAATTAATTTTGCAAGGACCCACATCCCTGATCTAGCATGCACCTCATCCTGACATCTTAGCTTGCCTCAGCAGTGAATCTGAGAGTACCTTAAACTGTGGACTCTGCCCACTTTCTGCAGAGTTCAGGGTTGGACGTAGGATGAGAAGGACTCGGAGCCTCCACTCCCACTTTGACATGCATGGTCTTGTTTTATTCCCTTTAATACCGGGATTCTAAATAGAATTTACTTCCAAGAAGAGTCTGCCTTTACAAATTCTTTCAAAATAGCTTTCCTAAATCTTTAAAAATTTCTGACCCAAAGAAGTAAATGGACTAGAACTTTTGGGGTAATTCTTATTAAGTATTATTTCTGGCTAGGGAACTGCTGGTGTGAGTTTGGCAGCCTACCACATAAAATTAGTCTTCCAGTTAATACCCAGCATGTGAGTCACACAGTCATGGACCATCAGTGTCACTGACAGCTGAATATGAAACAAAGGCAGGGACACTCAGTGTGGATGGAAATAATAATCAAGAGGGTGTCCAATGGCTCATTCCCTGCAGTTTAGAAATTTATCTGTCAAAATGGTGCCCAGCATCTTCATAAGCACTTGCTTTCTTATTATTGTTTCTGTCAAGAGCACACAGTTCAGATTTTTGTCCACATGTGATACAGTCAGTTATATTTGGTTTCAGTGGATTTTGCAGTGTCTTAGCATTTTCTACTGAAGAACAAAAGTGTGGCTTTCTACAGCAACATATGTTCTGGTGATTGCAGTGTCTGTGAATCTCCTGCAGGTAGTCTACTTTGTATCAAATTCAAACACATGCCAACACTGATGGGGCAAACAGGGTGACAAGGTTCTGCTGGGCTAAACTGCAGTCCCACGTCAGCATCTGCTGGGCTCTTCTGTGTACTTCCTCATGTCTTCTGGATTAACAAACAACTCTGGGGTCATTTTGCAAGAACTCTTATCTCTGTCATCTACCCAGCTTTGACATTTCATGGGGTTTCCCATCCTCCACACCCCAGCAGTATCTGATCACCTTGGCCTATCATAAGCATAGTTAGCTTAGTCGGAATTTATCCAACTTCTGAATCTTTCTTCTTTGTGATTTTCCATCCATTGACCCTTGCTCCACTCCCTCCTACTCATCTGTGCTATATATGGAGTTGAACCCAACCAATTTCTGTCCTCCACTGCAAAATACTGTCATGGACCTATGGTGATGACTTTGAGAATATTTTCCTTTCATATTTAACAAATTATGCTTTGGGGATGGAGAGATAACACAGAAGTTAAGAGCACTGACTGCTCTTCTAGAGGCCTTGAGTTTGATATCCAGCACCCACCCACATGCCCGCTCGCAACTGTCTTAAACTCCAGTCCCATGGGATCTGACATTTTCTTCTGACCTCTGTGGACACTGTACAGACAAAACACATAAAATAAAAATACAAAGAAAAATATTAAATTATTCTTTATATTTATTCACTGTATGTGTATTGCCATACCACTCCGGAAGTGTGGAGGCCAGAGCACAACTTTCAGGGGTCCATTCTTTCCTTCCACCATGTGTGTTCTAGAGACTGAACTCAGTCTGTCAGGCTTGACAGCAGGAATTTTCTTCAGTTAAGCCACCTTGCCAGCCCTAAAATTACACTTTAATACATACAGTCTCAATGGGATTTTTTTTTATCAAGAGGATAATTGAAATGCATGTGACATTCAATGTATGGGAAGAGTGTTGCTTAGATTGACATCTAAGAACACTGCTTTTTCCCAGAACCAGCTTGTGGAACTGCAGGTTCTTGGGTCACCCAAGTTCTTGGATTAGACTATTGGTGAAATTATTAAGGCCACTCCACGTAGTTAAAAGGGAAGTTTATTTAGTGGCGTAACTTACAAGTGAAGGGATAGGTGGGTTGCAGTGTCTGGGAAAGGTGTGTCGCAGTCCGGCGGTGTTCTCTGGAGAACTCTGCTGGGTCTACCTCCCATGTCCAAAGTCCAGGCACCAAGAGAGCCCACACATCTGGATCTCGGGTCTTCAGGGTCCTCTCTTGTCCCCGCCTTGTAGGCGTGACAGTTACCGAAGCCTCAGTGGGGGTTGGAACTTTCAGATCAAGGTTGGAATGGCCACCCACTACATCTCCCCCTTTTGTCTAAATAAGAAGGTTCTAACCTAATACAAGACTATATACAAAGGAATGGTTATCAAATATTGTCCAGGGGTAAAGAGGGTTAACGACCTAGATAAGATGGAACTACAACCAATGCGAACAATATTAAGCAAGAAACACATACTAAAATCCAGAGAAGTCTAGAGCGTAGGTAAATGGCGTGTTACAAAGATCATTCCAAAAGGTGTCCTATCCTAAAGAACCTGAATCTAATACTTAATATGTTCTATCTAAGATATTTTATATATATATATACTAAGTTGTAACTATAACTGTTAGTCTTCAATCCCATCAAGGACCTGAGAAGGAATATAATGGTATCTGAGAAATGGTAGATGGATGCAAGCAACTTTCGGGAATCTTGCAAGAGTAAACAGAGACAGCTGGCAGACTGGACAGTCAGTCACCTAATGTTTCTCAGCATTGTTGGTGCATTCAAACTGGCTACAGGCCTAGAGTATCTGACAGACCATTTTCAGAAGCAGGAATTCTGAAAGACCATCTTACCCTGTCTTGGCAGAGTTCAGAAGTCACTTTTCCTTGTGTCACGCTTGTCCAGAAGGACAGCACTTGTATTGTCAGCAGTTGAGGCAAGGACAGTTCTTTGCCCAGTAGGCCATTTTGTGCCAAGAAGACAAACTTCCAATTGGAAATGTCTTAGAAGCCCAACGTTCTCTCGGGATCAAATTGGTGCTGCCAGGAGCAATTGTGTCTCGCGTCAACAGAATTCTAAGTTATTTAAATGCCATATTCTCTAGGTCTA
>CABHPR010152265.1:2257-16837 GCA_902168415.1 Peromyscus melanophrys | reverse complement strand
TATTCATTAATTATACTCATGATATTAATTACATTTGTGGTATTCATTGATTACATTCACAGTATTCATTCAATAACTATCTTTATGATATTCATTAATTACATTAATTGTATTGATTTATTACATTCCTGATATTATGTCCCAATACTACTGTCCATTTGTGGGAATTTTCCATCACATAAAACAGAGATTCTGTACTTAGGAAATCATTGTTCTATATTCCTTTCTTTTCTGTCTTGAGATAACATCTAATCTTTCTGTCTCTATGAATTTGTATATTCTATATATTTCATGTAATACAATTCTATAGTATTTATCCTTTTTTTAATGTAAAAACATTTTATGTACAACTGCAGGAGAAATAATACTCAGATAGCCTGAACATAAAAACAGGTTATAATTTAAAAGTCCAGGGTTATTTTAAACGGTAAAATATTTTCTCTGTAGAAAATAGTATAAATGATAACATTTCCCAATAAGCCCTTTTAAGCCAAATGATAGCTGAAACATATACATATAAATATTGATTCGATTCTGGGATACAGAAGAGACCTATCTCCATCTGTTCAGAGAGCTATGTTTTATTTTATGTTGCAACCTGAGCATGCCCAGAGATATTTCTGTCCATCGAGTCTATATATGTGCACCCCCCCAAAATAAGTCTAGATTTTCATTTTAGGCTATGACTTAACTTGGGCTTGCTCAGAATGACAACTGAGCATTCATATGTACATAGCATGCATGTGTACTTATGTGCACTATGCATAGACCCCATTTGCTCTCCTTGACTGTACATGTAATACATCTTTCTTTGCTCTTTTACATTTTGGCCATGCTGATTTTGGCTTGGTACTCAACAAGACATTGGGAGCCCACTGTGCTTATTTATAGGTCTCTGAATTCCACTCACCCAAAAGGCCATACTCAGGTTTGTAGTTTTTCCTCTATTTGTCTAAATCGGTTTGGTTTGGTTTTTGTTTTGAGCCTAGGCTCATATAGCCTAGCCTCAAGACTAGCCTTCAATATACTATGTAGCCAAGCCTAGCCTTGAACTCCAGATCCCTTGCTTCCAATAACAAGGAGCTGGGATAACAGGTGCACACTACCATGCCTGACTTCAAGAATTATTCATTTGTTGATTATCTGAAGTTCAGTATTAACTGAGAGTCTTTTCTTGTGTGTTTGGTTTGGAAGTTTTTGAGACGTGGTCTCTTGTAGCCACGGCTGGCATCAAACTCACTATGTGGAGGGCAGCCTTGAACTCTTAATCTTCTTGCCTCTATTTCCCAAGTCTGTGGTTATAGGTCTGTGCCACCATGCCTGGCACAGGCTCAAAAATTTTCAACTCCTTCCTGTGACTTTCCTGAGAAGAAACAGGAGAGTTTACTTTTGCTAATTGGGGTTCTCACTACACCTCACTCACAGGTAATTATGAGCAGGTACTGAAGGTCCAGGTTCAAAATATATTCCTGAATGGCCAGTAACATATCAGTCCTTACTGGGCCCTGACAAAATCAGTCCTCTGAGAGACAATGGGTTAATGTCGCAAGTGGAGCACTGCCCTTAAATGGCAAGATAGTCTGAGGAGGGAAGCCTGCCTAAATCACAAGATGATGAGGAACTCAGTACAAGGGGGGGGGGGACAAAAAAACAAAGCAAACCCTAGCATGGTAGGAAGGAACGTTTTCCAGAGGGCCTTGCCTCTCGATAGCTGGACATGAGTCAGAGCCTGACAGGAGCTGGGAGGTTGAATCTGGTGCACGGGCTTCCAAAGGAGGCCTCCATCATCTTTCCTGGCTCCTCACCACTTCCTGCCCTCCAGGTTCCTGGTGTCTCTGGGTAAAGGGCTCTTCATGCCCACCCCCCAGCTCCCCTAACATGTCCCTCTCCTCTAGCAAGACCCAGTCATCCTTTCAATGTGAAAGGGTTTGGTAAAGGCCACTCACCACACAGAACAGAATTATTGCAGCAGGACGGTAGGCGCATGGGGGGAGGGGAACATGGACTGAGAGGCATCCCAAGCCACCAAGGGCTGTGGGGACCCGCTGAGGAGAGAGCCTGCCTCCTCAGTGCTGTCCCTGGAAACCATCTCCTTACCATAAACTGTAGTTTGTTTGTTTGAGGTCCTTTTCTGATTTGTGTTTGGTTGTTGTTGTGGCTGCTGAGGCAGGGTCTCCCTTTGTAGTCCTGGCTGTCCTGAAACTCACTGTGTAGCCCAGGCTGGCCTCACTCTTACGTTCTTTTTGTTTCAACCTCCTAAGTTACTGGGATTCCAGGTGTGAGCCACCTGTATCATGGGTCAGGACTTTTTTTTTAATGGCTAAATGTTCCCCTATATGCATATAAAACATATTTGTTGATGGACATTTGGGTTATTGACGTATGTCTAATTTTAGCTTTTATGAGTAGCTACTATGGATGTTCAAGTATCAGTGCTTGTGTGGGCAAGCATCTTCACTGCACTTTCATAAAGCAGAGGAATTACTGGTTGGTTTGGTAAGTGGATGTTTAGGCATATGACACTACCACACTGTTTCCCAGAATGGATTAACCATTATATTCTCACTAGCAGTGTGGGACCCTTCCAGTTGCTCCTCACCCACATTTATATACATTTATAAACGCTAACAAGGCTGGGTGTCATTGATGGTGCACTCCCAAAGGCAGAGGCAGGCTGAGCTCTGTGAGTTCGAGGCCAGCTTGATCTACATAGTGAAGTCCAGGTCAGCCAGGGCTTCATAGTGAGACCCTGTCTCAAATAAAACAAAACAAAAACAAAACAAACCTCTAACAATGGCAGGGGGTATGTAGTCAGCCAGTCTGTCTCTCCCTCTCTCCCTTCCCCAGGCTAGCATTGAACTCCTGGGCTCAGGTGGTCTTCCTCTTCCTGCCTCATCTTCCCACATAGCTGGACTACAGAGATGCACAGCCACACTGGCTTGAGTCATTGAGGTCTTCCTTTTCTCCACAATGCTCTGTAATTCTTATCATACACATCCTGTACACATTATTAAATATAACCATAGATTTTTTGTTTTTGTGCATTACAAATATCTTTCAAGTGAAAAATTTCAACTTGGCTGGGCAGTGGTGGCGCACACCTTTAATCCCAGCACTCTCGAGACAGAGGCAGGTGGATCTCTGAATTCGAGGCCAGCCTGGTCTACAGAGTGAGTTCCAAGACAGCCAGGACTGTTACATAGAGAAACTCTGTCCAGAAAAACAAAAACAAAACAAAACAAAACAAAACAAAAATTCAACTTGTCATTGTCTGTCTACAGGGATAGAATACAGTATTAATATTTTATTCTATGTTCTTGCTAAACTCACCTATTAGTTCAAGTAATTCTTAATAGATTGATTAGGATTTTCTGCATATATAGCCAGATTATCTTTGAATAATGTTACTTCCTGTTTATGCCTTTTTTTTTTTTCTCATTACACTGGACAAGCAATAAGAACTTTGATCCTAGCACTTGGGATGCAGAGGCAGATAAATCTGAGTTTGAGAGCTTGGTCTACATACTGAGTTCCAGACCAGCCAAGGTTACATAGTGAGACCCTGTCTCAAAACAAACAACAACAACATCAAATGAATACCATTGGCTAGAAGCGTGGACAATGGGCATCTTGACAGCACCTTTAAAAGTTTGATTAAATAGGAATAGTCATTAGGCTGTTGAGATGACCCAGCAGGTAAAGGTGCTTGCCACCAAGTCTCACAAATTGAGTTCAATTCCTGGGACCCACATGATGAAAGGAGAGAATGGACTCTTGAAAATTGTTCTCTGGGCTGGTTGGTGGTGGTGGTGGTGGTGGTGGTGGTGGTGGTGGTGGTGGTGGTGATGGTGGTGGTGGTGGTGGTGGTAATAGTAGTAGTAGTAGTAGTAGTAGTAGTAGTAGTAGTAGTAGTAGTGGTGCACACCTTTAATCCCTGTGCTCGGGAAGGAGAGGCAGGCAGATCTCTGTGAGTTCGAGGCCAGCCTGGGCTACAGAGTGAGATCCAGGACAGGCACCAAAACTACACGGAGAAACCCTGTCTCGAAAAAACCAAAAAAAAAAAAAAAAAAAAGAAAAGAAAAGAAGACAGAAAATTTTCCTCTGGGGCTGGAGGGACGGCTCAGTGGTTAAGAGCACTGGCTGCTCTTTCAGAGGTTCAATTCCCAGCACCTATAAGGTGGCTCACAACCATCCATAACCGTAGTCTCATAGGATCAGATGGCCTCTTCTGGTGTGCAGATAGATGTACATGCAGACAAAACATCCATATACATAAATAAATCTTTAAAAAAACAGAAGAGAGTTATTCTCTGACCTCCACACATGTGATGTGTCACAGGAATGCCCCATACACACATACACACACATACACACACACACACACACACACACACACACACACACATACACACACACACACACAGTCTCACTTTCTCTCTCTCTAAATTAATAAAGTATAATAAAAATTTCAAAAGAAAAAATAGACAATCATTGGTTATAATAGGATACACACAAAATATGATGGACTGGCAATGTGTGTGGTTGGAGCTTGGCAGAAAATGGAGGGCATAACTCCAATTATTGGGGAAGGCTTAGAAAGGCAGTGTGTTTTAAAAGCTCCTCAGCATAGCTGGGTGTCATGACTCACGCCTTTAACCCCAGCACTCAGGAGGCAGAGGCAGATGAATGTCTGAGCTCAAGGCCAGCCTGGTCTACAGAGTGAGTTCCGGGACAGCCAGGGCTACACAAAGAAACCCTGCCTCAAAACAAAACAAAACAAAACAAAACAAAAACAAACAAACAAAATAAGCTCCTCACCTGTCCTTGATATGACCTGTTCACAGAAGCCATCTGCATTCTGTCTTCTAGCACATTCTGTGTGAACTCTGCCATCGTTCCAGGATGCTGTCCTTTGCCCGTGTGACGGCCTGCTCACGGACCTGCTCCCGCTTCATCGGGCTGAGCCTCGGGACTGCATCCCTGTGTGCTGCTGGGGCCAACATCGCACTCCTCTTTCCTAGCTGGGATGTGACCTACCTGACGAGGGGCCTCATTGGCAAGCATGCCATGCTGGGCTCGGGACTCTGGGGAGGGGGTTTCATGGTATGTACGTGCCTTGGGTTCTGTGAGTGGGAATTCCCAAAGCCTCTTTCAGGGATGGAACTAGAAGGTGGTGGTGGTCGGGTGTTCCAACAGATTGGTATTGGGTCCATAAGCAGCCCAAGAAATGTGGGGATTTGTCTTGGGTTGCTGGATCTTGGAACCAGGAAGGCTTAGATGGGTGTTAGCACCTACAGAGTCAAAATGGGCTAAGTTCAACCTGGGCCCTAAGTCCATTTCAACAGCTGTGCGCGGCAGCTAGAAATGCAAATCACCCAGTCTCTTCTTCCAGATTTATTTGTGTATGGGTATTTTGACCCTACGTGTGTATGTATGTATGTGTACCATGTGGGTGCAGGAACCTTCAGAGTCCAGAAGAGGGCGTCAGATTCTCTGGAACTAGAGTAACAGAGGTTGTAAGACACCATGTGGGTGCTGGAAACCGAACTGGGTCCTCTGAAAGAGCAGCCAGTGCTCTTAACCACTGGGCCATCTCTCCAGCCCCACTCGGTCTCCTCTTGACACACTTCTCTGCTCTCCAGGTTCTTGTGGCAGCGACTCTCATCTCCGTGACGGGCTACTTCAGCAAGAGCGCCCCCTGTCTGCGTGTAAGCACCAGTGCCCACCTTTAACACAACTCTCACACTCGCTACCCTAGAGGCAGAGGGCTCAAGGGGCAATTTTAGCTTTCGGGCTTGAAGTTCAGTCCCTAACTCCGCCCTTTAACAACCCCAAACTCTTGGCAGTGGCTTAGTTTTCCGGGCTCTTCTGTAGGAAGGGTTAGGGCTAAGGATGAAGTGGCTAATGAACCTCAGATGTCTGCATAACTGTGATAAGCTGTCATTTTCTCTGATACTGAGTAATCTGAATAGGATTTAAGTATTCAGTGATCATATATCATTGACAAAAAATGTTCTGGCTATTTTTTTATGTATTCACTTAGTTATTTTTGGGTTTTCTTTTATTTTTCTTATTTGGTTTCATGTGTTTATGGTGTTTTGGCTGCTTGTATGTTTGTGTGCCGTGTGTGTACTTGGTGTCTGTGGAGGCCAGAAGTGGATGTCAGAGTCTCTGGAACTGGAGCTGCTTCTGGTTGTGCACTGCCATGTGGGTGTTGTGAACATGACTCTGAAGAGCATCCTTTCTCCAACCCCCATTTGGGCTTTCTTGAGACAGGATTTCACTATGTAGTTTAGAGTTAGCTTTGAGCTTGTAATCCTCCTGCCTCATCTCCCCAGTGCTGGGATCATAGGTGTGAAGCACTCTGCTGGTGCTTGGCTAGTTTAATATTTTCTTAGAGGGCTGGGGTGCAGCTCAGTGATAGAGCATTTGCCCACCATGCATGAGATACTGGAGTGAATTCTTAGCACTAAAACAACCGACCAAGGAACAAAACAAACCACGTACATGTACCCCTCCACACACATGCAGGCACCTGTTCATTTGTGTGCCCACACACAGAGAGACGTTTTTCATTCCATTAGAAATAATCCAACCACCAGTTTATAATCTGATTCTTCTGCTCTACAGATAATGACAGGACCAGAGTAAAATTGCACTTCATTAATTACAGCTGCATCAGTATAGATTTTCAAATAACCTCAAGCCAAGTGTGGTGGCTCACCCCTTTTAACACCAACTTTTGGAAGGTGGAGACGGGAGGATCAGGAGTTCAAGGTCATCCTGGGCTATGTAGTTGTGACCAGCCTGGATTCCATGTATGTGTGTGTGTACATATGTATGTATGTCATGTATACATATGCATATATGTTGTTCTAGTTTGCTTTCTCCTTCTGTGATAAACACCATGAACAAAGCAACTTAGGGAGGAAAAGGTTTATTCCGTCTCACAACTTCCAGGTCACCATCCACCACTGGGGAAGATCAGGGCAGGAACTCAAGGCAGGGACTGAAGAGGAGGCCATGGAGGGGTACTGCTTATTGGCTTGCTTCCAGGTTACTGGTCAGCTACCTTTCTGATACCTCCCAGGACCACCTGTCCAGGGCTGGCACCACCCACAGTGGGCTGGGGCCCCCTCCTTCAGTCAACAATCAAGAGAATTCCATAGAGACTGCCTAAAGGCCAAGCGGATGGAGGCAGCTCCTCGGCTGACTTTCCCTCCTCCTAGGCTGACTGTAGCTTGTGGCAAGTTGACAAAAACTAAGCAGCCCATATGTATCCATTGCTTCTTCAGCCTCACGTGGTGCCTCATTACCGTCACTGCACAGGAGACCTGCCGGAGTCCCACAGCCACACGCATGCTGGGAAGCCCTCCGACTGAGTTCCATGCTAAAACATTAAATATAAATACACAGGCATTTCATTTACTATTCTCTGTTCCCTTTTGCCTGAGTGAGTGGCTCCCCCCCCCCCCGAGACAGGGTTTCTCTGTGTTGCCCTGCCTGTCCTGGAACTCACTCTGCAGACCAGTCTGGCCTCGAACTGAGAGATCTGCCTGCCTCTGCCTCCTGAGTGCTGGGATCAAAGGCGTGCGCCACCGCCACTGGGCTGAGTGAGTGGCTATTAATCTTGGGTGAGCATCCAATTTTCTGAAGCATTTGTTAAAACACAAATTGCTCTGTCTCACCTTGGGTTTCTGACCCAGGAAGTCTGGAGTGGATTGGAGAGAGTCTGTATTGCAATTGTGCATTCCCAGGTGATGTGTTGATGTTGCATTAGGAGAGCCATGGCCTTGGGCTTCTGACGGAATAACAGAGTCTGAGTCCTCTAATATCCGAGCCAACTCCGCATCTGCTTCCTTCTTCCCTTTTATGCTTGATTTGGAAAAGAGATCAAGAGTGGGAATTTGAGGGGCTTTGAAACCGATAGCTTGTCCTTTGAGGAGAAAGTGAACCTGCGCTAAGCAGTTTGCTAGTTCAGAGCTGAGTCACTGCAGTAGCCTAGCAAGGAGATATCAACCTGCTAGAGAGTCCAAAGACCCTGTGCAGTGAGGAGATGCAGATCTATATGTCTGTCTGTCTTTCTGGCCTTTCTCAACAGTTTCTTGTTAGACACCTCATCATCCACCCTGGGACATGTTTTAAAGGAATGTTTCACCCCACACTCCCTCGCCCATGTAGGGTGCGAGAATACCTGGCTACCAGAGAAGTTAGAATTGGCCATGTCACCCCACCTGCCCCCTGACCACAGCTCCGTGTAAGCTCTGTCCCCTGCCTCCTCCGCAGATGCTCATCGCCCTGTTGTCAAGTGGCCTGGCTCTTCTTGGGGCCTTGGTTTGCTTTGTCACTTCTGGAGTAGCCTTGAAAGACGGTCCCTTTTGCATGTTCGATGTCTCATCCTTCAATCAGACACAAGCTTGGAAATTTGGTTATCCCTTCAAAGACCTGCCCAACAGGTAATGGTCACCCTCACAAGCACAGTCCCCTGACCTGGGCCAGGGGAGCACCAGTCCTGTGTTTTCTATTGGTTGGAATTCCTTGATTGGCTGTTTTTGTTTATTCCCCCACCCCTGACCCCCTTATTCTTGGGTCTAGGAATTATTTGTATGACCGCTCACTCTGGACCTCCGTCTGCCTGGAGCCCTCTAAGGCCGTGGTTTGGCATGTGGCCTTCTTTTCCACCCTCCTGTGTGTCAGCCTCCTGCAGCTTCTCCTGGTGGCCATCCATCTCATCAATAGCATCCTCGGCCTGTTGTGCAGCTTCTGTGAGAAGTGCTAGGTAAGGGATGTCCTTTCAGGAACCAGTGTTCTCACTACAAGCTTCCTCCAACCCTTTCTGCAAGAATAGGGTGTGACTCCCTTTGAGGCCTTCCTATAGGCCGCCAGGACTTTCTTGTACGTAGGGGGATTGATATAATAAAATGAAAGTCATGCTGTGTACTTTAAAGATGACACTGTAAGAGAAAGAGTAGCGAGGTCATTGCTAGTGTATGGGGGGAACTTTTAACTCGTAAAATGATTTCATTTCTGCCTCTCGACAACCCCATAAAGGTTGACCACATATTAAGACAGAGAAGCTGAGACTCTCAGACACACAACTATGTGACCTCCTTATGAACCCTGATAATAGGTTTCTCCACTGATGCAGTAAGCCAGATCAAGCTGATTTGAAAAAGTAAAAGAACAGGTTTATTTGAGCAAAGCAACTCCCGGGTCAGTTCTCCAGTCCCAGAGAATGAGGCCAGAGAAGTCACTCATCTGAACTAAAGCAGGAAGGTTATATAGCCTGTAGGTGAAGGGTGATGACGTATCTGCCACAAGCTGGATTTGTGTCCAAGTGTGGTCAAAAGCTGAGCACTTTAGGAGGGGACTTGGGCTGCTGGCAACTTCATTGGAGGAGTTGTCACAGCTGCCAAGAATGCAGAACTGGACTTTTTGGTGCTTTTTCTTTGTTGGAGATTCTCTGAGAGGGTGGGCTTTGGAGAGAAGGAGATGGGGCTTCTCAGACCACGCAGGAGCAAGCTGGAGGTTCCAACCGAACACTCTCAAATTCTAAATTCAAGTACCACTGTAATAGACAGAATTGCATTTCCTCAGAATCATAGATGAGAACCCTTATCACTAATGTGACTGTATTGGAGACAGGGCCTTACATGGTAATCAGGGATACATGAGGTCATAAAGGTGAGGTACTGATCCAGTAGGATTGACATCCGTGCAGGAAGAGCAAGATGCTGGGCATGGTGGAGTCAGGAGGATCATTGGTTCTAGACGAGTCTGGGCTACATATTGAGACCCTGCCTCAAACAAACAAAATAGACTCAGGAGGATTGGGAGTTCTGGGCAAATTAGAGAGACCCTGTCTCAAAATAATAGGGCCAAGGATGTAGCTTACTGTTACAACAGAAGCAGAGTTCTGGGGTCAGTCTCCAATACTGGAAAAGGGAGGGAGGGACGGACAGACGGAAGTACTCCATGAAAGAAAGTTACAGATCACCATGCTTATTAAGCCAATGAAGACTATTAAGAGTATACTAGATCTTTTACTAGCTGCTGATCAAGAGCAGGCAAGTGTCTCAGAAAAACTCTTGGTAGGGAAGCGAGGATAGGGTTCTTAAAGTCTGAAGGCTGCAATCACATCCCACCAGGTGCAGGTGGACCCTTTTCCAGAAAGGAGGGAGGAAACCTTTGCTTGTAAAACATCATACAGGTGTCAGTTCTTAGAGAAATGGTTCCATTGCATCTGTCCCTCTTCTAGCAGGGAAGAAGGAACCTTTGACCTATGAAACGCCCTCGAGCATCCTGTATCAGAAGGAGGGAGAATCCTTTGTTTACATGCAAGATGAGACTCCAGAGAGGAGATATGGGCTCAGGGTAAGGTGACCTTTCCTAAGCCATTTCAAAAGAGGGACCACTGAAGGTGACTCACTGGGTGAAGATGCCTGCTGCTAAGCCTGAAGACCTGAGCTTTAATCCCCAGAACCCATGTGGTGAAGGAACAGACTCCTGTAAATTGTCCTCTGACCTCTACACGCAAGCTGGCCTAATGAGGGGATTTGCCGCCGAGCCTGACCACCTGAGTTCTATTCCCAGAGTCCACATGATAGGAGGGGAGAACCATCTTTTACAAGTTATCCTCTGACTTCCACAGGTGTGCTGTGATTTACACCACACATAAGCATGCATACACACACACACACACACACACACACACACACCGTGGCACATGAACAACTCCTACCCCATACACAAATAAATAAATGTAGTTTTTAATTTAAAATGTGTTTTATTTTATTTGTGTCCATGGATGTTTGGCCTGTATGTGTGTCTGTGTCCTTGCATGCATCTGCAGGGGCCAGACGAGGGTGTGAGATTCTTTGAAATTGGACTTACAGATGGTGTGAGCTACCATGACGGTGCTGGGAATTGAAACCTGAGTCCTCTGGAAGAGCAGGTTGTGTTCTTAATCACTGAGCCATCTCTCAGCCGCCAGCCTCAATTTTTTTAAAGGATGAGAAGGAGGAGGAAGAGGATGGTGTGAGGGTGGGGGTGGGGGCCCAGCTCTCACTTGTTACGTGAGAACAAAGAAAAGGCCACATAAGGACTGAGCAAGAGTCAACCATCTGCCTGGCGGTGGTGGCCACGCCTTTAATCCCAGTACTAGGGAGGCAGAGCCAGGTAGATCTCTGAGTTTGAGGCCAGCCTGGGCTACAGAGTGAGTTCCAGGATAGACTCCAGTGCTACATAGAGAAACCCTGTCTCAAAAAAATAAAAAATAAAAAAAACAAATACCAAAAAAAAAAAAAAAAAAAAACCAAAAAAAAAAAAGAGTCAGCCATCTGCAATCTGAAGAGACAAGCCTCCATAGAAATCTAATCTGCTGTTACCTTGATCTTCAATTTCTAGTTTACTAAACTGTCATAAAATATGGATATGGCGGTTCATGTTTATAAGACCAGCACTCAGGAACCTGAGGCAGGAGAATCATGCACTCAAGGCCAGTCTTGGCTGAATAGAGAGTACTTGTCTCAACTAGCAACAACCACAGACTTATGTTGACTAGTCCATCCAGACTGAGGAAATCTGTGGAGCGGCCCTAGCAGACTAACAGGCCAGGGCTCTTTGCAGTAGTATACAGTATTCTGGGCACCCCCTGTATGCCTGCCCGGATGCACAAGCTGTTAACCCAATCCACAGGTGCCCAAGACCAACTCTTTGCCCTTGGTCCCTGCCCTGCCCTTCAGACTGATGGTCCATTTGTCATAATTTGGACATCATATGGTAGAACTATGTTAGCACTGAACACAGTTGCCAAATTTCTCAGAGGAACAGTGAGCTCCAGAGAAAGCCTAAGGAAGGCTTTGGTTGCTTCTGAGCTGATGGTATTTGGAAGAGTTAGTCCAGCAAAGAGAGGTGAGAGGTGTCATAGTTATTCTCTACTGTTGTGAAGACACACCATGACCAAGGCAATTTATAAAGTAATAGTTTACTGAGGCTTACGGTTACACAGAGTGAGTCCATGATCACCATGGCAGAGAGCATGGCAACAGGCAGGCAGGCATGGTGCTGGTGCAGTAGCTGAGAGTTTTGTATCTTATCTGAAAGTCTGGAGGCAGAGGAAAAGAGACTAGGCCTGGCATGAACTTTTGAAACCTCAAAGCCCACCTCCAGTGCCACACCTCCTCCTAATCCTTCCTAAACAGTTCACCAACTTCAGACCAAACATTCAAATATATGAGTCTATGGGAACCATGTCAGATTTCAAGCTTGTCTATGGAGGCAAGGCTCATGCCAGAGACAGGGCTGCTGCTGTTGAGCCAAGGGACTCATCAAGAGGCTGTGAGTACTGAGCTGGTGTGGGCTGTGTACCCTGCTGGTGGTCTTTCTCTACAGACCTCAGCATGCTGGCCAGTGCCAGGAGGAAGGCATAACCAGCCAGTCAGATCATGAGGAATCTTACCCACAGGCAAAGTAGTTTGAATGCTAGAGGACAGCCATAGGAGCCACTGAAAGATGTCATAGGGACTTAGGAAAGCCACTCTGAGGCATTCCAAAGGATGGTCAAGGAAAGTGGGGTTTGGGAGTTAGAACCAGGGACACCAATCTAGGCTCCCTGAATAAGGTTTTTGTTTCTTGTTTTGAGACAAAGTTTCATGCAACTCAAGCTGGCCTCACACTTACCATGTAGCTGGGGATGGTCTTGTACTCCTCCTGATCCTTCTGCCTCCACCTCCCAAATGTGCCACTATGTCTAGCTGAAGAAGGAACGTTCTGAACCAAAATCTGAATGGTAAAATTAGTCTCCGCTGGAACTTGTAACAGGGTATTTCCCCAGCAACTGCCCCTCTGAATGTCATAGAAGACATTTTGGAACTTTTTTTTTCCACCCAGACAGGGTTTCTCTGTAGCTTTTGAGCCTGTCCTCGAACTCACAGAGATCTGCCTGCCTCTGCCTCCCAAGTGCTGGGATTAAAGGCATGTGCCCCCACTGCCTGGCCATTTTGGAACTTTTAAATAAAACCATCAGGTTGAAGGTTACAAAAGAAGTTTGGGTGGACACCAGGGGAGATTCATTCTTTCTCTTAGTTTTAAAATTACGTGTGTGTGTGTGTGTGTGTGTGTGTGTGTGTGTCTGTCTGTCTGTCTGTCTGTCTGTCTGTCTATGTAGGTATGTATGCATGAGTGCAGGTGACCTCAGAGGCCAGAGCATTGGATCCCCTCTAGAGCTGGAGTTACAGGAAATTGTAAGCTGCCTGATTTGAATCCTGGGAACCCAACTCAGGTCCTCTGTGAGAATAGCAAGTGCTCTTAACTACTAGGCCATCTCTTCAGCCCTCTTAGTTTTTGAAGAACAAAGGGGTCAAGATCTATAGCATTTAAGACAGGATCCAGGGTTGGTGCTTGTGATCCTGGAAGCAGCCTGCTCCTTCCTGATTTGTGCACCAGAGCAGGTGTGGATTAGATGCAGCAAAATGACCCAGGTTGCGATTAGAGTTTGGAGCTGTGCTCTGCAAACTTTTTGTTTAAGGGGCAGATGACATTTTAGGTGTTGAGGGTCATGTAGTCCTTGTGCTCATTTCTGCCTATTCAGGATGTAAATGAGTATGTTGTGTTCCAGTGATTTTATACAAAGAAGAAGTTTTGGAAATTTTTAATGAAAGTTTCAGTAAAGCTTTCAATTTCTGAGCCGGGCAGTGGTGGCACATACCTTTAATCCCAGCACTTGAGAGGCAGAGGCAGGCAGTTCTCTGTGAGTTCGAGGCCAGCCTGGTCTACAGAGTGAGTCCCAGGACAGCCAGGGCTACACAGAGAAACCCTATCTTGAAAAACAAAACAACAGCAACAACAACAACAACAAAAGCACTTTCCATTTCTGTAACCCTCACTTGTCACAAATACCATTTCTTCTTTCTGTTTTGTTTTGAAATGGTCTCACTCTTGGTCCTGGCTGGCCTCCTGACACTGGAATTATAGGAGTGTGCCACCACACCATGTTTTGCTTTTTGTTTTTCTTCTGACTTTACAGTTATTACAAAAATATAAAATCAGGGTAGTCACGATGCCTGTAATCCCAGCACCCTGGAGGCCAGGGTAGAACTGCAGGCTATACCTATCAAAACTTTGCCTCAACTGATGGGAAGGCCCTGTTGCTGGAGACAACACTGACTGAACACGGAGAGCTCAAGCTGGTGCTTAACTAGAAGCTTCAGCCCTACTCACTAGCCTCTGGTACTGGAAGGGTTCTGAGTGCTACCTGTGCCTACAATAGTGACCTACCTGGAAGAGATGGCGGACAACAGTCCAAACGTCGTGAGGGTAACCAACCACTCTCTGATTGGTTTTAAGGCTTACCCCATGAGCTGGAGCCCATGCTTGATACTACTAGAATGGTCAAGAACTTGAAACTGAGCCAGGGGTGGTGGTGCACGCCTTTAATCCCAGTACTTGGGAGGCAGAGGCAGGCGGATCTCTGTGAGTTTAAGGCCAGCCTGGGGTACAAAGTGAGATCCAGGACAGGCACCAAAGCTACACAGAGAAACCCTGTCTCGAAAAAAAACAAACAAAAAAAAAAAAAAAAAA
>CABHPR010152264.1:0-13532 GCA_902168415.1 Peromyscus melanophrys | reverse complement strand
AGAGAGAGAGAGAGAGAGAGAGAGAGAGAGAGAGAGAGAGAGAGAGAATACACCAGAGTGACTACTCACTGTCTAGTCAACCCAATTTATGAAGGCTGATTTTCTCTTCCTCCCTGCAGTGACTGCTACCAGGAGTTCTAAGAGCTCCCTTTTCCAACCAAATCGACCACTGTGAGGCAGAAACTCACACCAGCTCCTGCAGTCTAGAGGCCCAGCTTTCAGTGTGGGGAGAAGAAGGGAAGGTTTTATCCAATGTGAGAGAGACCCAACATCACCTGCCCCATCTCTGACCTCTTCACCAACTTCTGAGTTGGGTTTGCTGCCCAGGGACTGGGTGAGCCTTACTATGAGGGAGTTTATCATCAGTTCCAAGTTTAGATACCCAGAGAATATGTGGATGGATTGTTCCTAAGGCAGCAGGTAACTCACATCCCCCATCATCTCTGAAAAGAAACCAGCTGAAGGGGATTGGGTTAGAATAGGTCGACCACCTCAGGGGTGTTTTGTATGGGCTTGAGCTCTCCCAGCCATTTTCTTTCTGACTCCCACAGTTTTCAGTGACAATGGGACTTTTCACACTTTTGTTCTCCATTGCATAGATAACTTAAGAAATTCATATGGTATGAATCTGATCATATTACAGTTTGGTATCTACAGAGGCTGGTTTCAAATCCCCACAGATGCCAAAACCTGAGTATGTTCAAGTCCCTCGTATAAAGTGACAAGAACTTCCATAAATCTACACACGTCCTTGAATATACCTTAGCTCTTGTCTACATTGGTGCTGTGTAAATGACTGTTACACTGTATTGCTTAAAGAGCATGAGTATATACAGCATCCAGCCATCACACCACACACGGTCTGTGGTGTGCACTATACAGGCATGGAATCATGGAGACAGAAAGCCAACAGCAGGTAGAGATAGTGTAGCTTCGTTACATGAGGCTCACTACATTATGCATGTGACATTACATAATTACTCTGAGATACGCAGTTCTTCTTCCACTTTGAATCACATGGTACAATGTTGTTGAGCTTGCCAGTTGGAAACCCACCTTTTCCCTGGATGGATCAGAGTGGCCATACCACAGCATACACAGTTGACATCCAAGCCCCTGGACCTGCGTGAAATCAAACAAGACACGTGTGGGGGGGTTATCTGCCGAAAAGTACTTTAGGAGGGGAACAGCTAAGCTAAAATGCTTGCAAGAGCTGCTTCCCAGGAATTCTCGTTTCCTTGATTGTTTTTTGTTTTGTTTTGTTTTGTTTGTTTGTTTGTTTTAACTGCAAGGCCAAAAGTATGAGTGAAAACTCAGTACTCCTGTTGCTGGGTTCTGGAACTAGAGGACCAGCAGAGGTCCAGACAACCACGGCTGGAGTCAAGGGCAGGAAACATGGACTCTTGACACACAGGGCCTTCGCAGATTCACACTGGGCCTGTTAGCTTCACGGTCTCAGGAAAGACGGGAATTTGGGGTCCTCTGATTTTTTTTTCTAGCCTAGTCTTTAAGAAGTGCACAGCTTTCATAGACACCGTCTACACCGTGTCATCTGCCACCTGCTAACCGGGGCTTCCATGTCAACAGTCAAGTGGGTGTCAGCTCTCGCCAAAAGCAGAATTCAAACATGACTGAAATAAAAGTCTTTCTGGAGGGTGGTTGATGTCTGTGTTTCTTGTAAGATATCCCATGTAGGCCCCGAACTGAATTAGCGTGTACAGAGTCTCACAGCGTGGAGAGAAAGGTTCAACTATTTCACCCATACAGTAAGTTTTTCACAGACACTGAACCCACACACTCTGTCAGTAGTGAAGGGAAAATACTTTTGATTTAAAAAAAAAAAGTGGAAGAAAATCCAATTGTCAGTTTACTTAACCAGAAAATTTTCAAACTGAAAGATTTGAAGTTTTTTTGACTAGTCTTCATGCCCCCCACCCCCACCCCAGTTGAAAGCTTCACATCCATTTCTCCTCACAGGCAGTCATTCTCTTTGCTGTCACTGTGATACATAACTGACAATGGCACTTGGCAGGTTCTGTTCTAATGTCATACACATGTCACCCCTTCATCTCCCCAGAGGAGTCAGAACACAGGTATTGCCAATATGAGAAAGGGGGTCACGCATGCTCTGTTGGATTTCTTCCCACTATGGCCCGATTCTTTATTATTATTATTATTATTATTATTATTATTATTATTATTATTATTGTTGTTGTTGTTATTGTTATTATTTGTGTCTTTCACAACATGCCTTCCAATCCTGCCCATCTCTCACCCTACCCCAAAATAAAACAAAATTTAAAAATTTACGACAAAAAGAGGGGAAACATAAAGGGAAGAAGGGGAAATTCCCTTTTGGAAGCTGCAGTGTGACACAGTGAGTCACACAGTAAACCACTTCATCCATCTATTTTCACATGCAGGCATTCATTGAAAAGAATCATTGATCTGGTTCAAGGACCCTGGTCTCTGCTACACCATCAACACTGGGACTCTTCCTGTCCATCCCGATGCTGCCCTGTGTCATGGAGTTCCTGCAGCCCTGGGTTCACAGGACTGACACCCTCCAACCCTCCACCCGCCATCCCCCCACTCCATGCTCCAGCAGATCCCAGATGGGGTAAATGTTGGGGTGGGTCAACACATAACCCTGGGTCTGGGCCTGGGGAGTTGCAGGGTTGGGCAGCCTGCCAGCTCTCCCCTGTCTTTGCCACCAGGGTAGGCTCTCCAGCATGGCCCTGGCTAGTTCACTCCTTGCAGCGATGAGCAAGGGGCAGGTATGGCCCCATTCTTTAGCACTCGTTTTGGTGTGGAGTTGACTATTTCTACGCTAAACTATGAGAAATAGCTGTCAATTTTAAACGTGAGGCTTAACTTCCAAAATCAAGTCCTACGCTCCCTAACACCTCTTAGGGTCGTTTTGCTCCATCTGTTCTTAGGGTTTGCTATGCTCCTTTCTCTGCATTGGTAACCAAGTTCACAGTGAAGAGCTTCATCCTTTTTGTTATTTTTTCCTTGGTTCTGGTTTTATTTTGAAACAGGGTCTTGCAGGGAGCCCAGGCTGGCTTTGTGCTCATGACACTCCTGTTTCTCAGCTTGAAGAGTGTTTGGGTAACAGGTACCACCATTGCCAGCAAGACCTGGAGTGGGTAGCCATTCCAGCTTTGACCTGCAAGTTCCAACCCCCACTGAGGCTTCGGTAATGGTCACGCCTACAAGGCGGGGCTGAGAGAGGATGCTGAAGATCTGAGATCCGGATGCACCATGGGCTCTCTTGGTTCCTGGACCCTGGATGCTGGAGGTCGACTGAGCAGGGTTCTCCAGAGAACACTGCCAGACTGCGCCACACCTTTCTCAGACCCTGTTACCTATCCCTTCACTTGTAAGTTACCCCACAAAATAAACCTCCCCTTTAACTACGTGGAGTGGCCTTAATAATTTCACCAATAAAGACCCACATCTTAAGTTTCCTAGACTCATAAAATCCCCAAGCACAAAGGAAGTATTTTGATGCCTGGGATATGGATTCAGCGACTGTATTATAATATTGCTTCCCTATGCCATCCTCCTAAGATGTTCCATGGAATAGAAAACAGCTTCATAATGAGTTTGCTGGAGAGGCACGGGGGAGGCTAGGGATCTGAGCAGAGATTAAAAAGAGCAAAAGAGAAAGGAGGAAGTTTTGTTAAAGAAAGGATAGATAGTTATAAAAGAACAGAACTGCATTCTCTTGAGGCTTACAATGGTGAATGAGACAGCAATCAAATGCTTTGGAAATTATTATATCACAACCTATAACATATTGATTAAGGAAGACTTAGCCTATGGTTTTACTGGATGCTGAAGGTATTGTCAAGGAGATGAATTCCAGGAATCTTTTCCAGGATCCAGAAACTGTAAAACAAATGGCAGAAAGTTAACAGAGTGAAAGGCAAGAGGAATACCTGGTTCCTCCCTTTTTTTTTCATGACATAAAGCACTCAACAAAATAAAACTTGATGCAAACTATGCCCACAACATAAAGAACATAAAGGTCCACAGCCAACATGATACTCAATGAGAAAATACTGAAACATCTTCTTCTAAATGAGGGAAGACAACCCAGTGGTTGACCAGACCCCACACCACAGCAAATCAAAGAGATGTCTTGTCCAATCCACCATAGATCTTCCATCACTCATCCATTCAGCAGGCTCTTTCTCTGTGCTGGGCACTATTGTAGGGACCTCACCTAAGGGACTTGGTACAAATTCAGCCCTGAGAAATTGACATCTCCCAGACACTCAAGTGTGTTTTGTTCCTCACATGCTTTTGGTGAGTGCATACATCCCAGTTTGTGAGCCTCAGTACCCTTGTTTTTCTGTTAGGAGTTAGTAAACTGCTTGGTATGTGGACTTTCTTTCATGGGAATAAGAATACAGTTTGCATATTTGTGGACAAGAAGACCAAATTTAAAATAACTGTGGATGCCATGGAGTCCATCCAGCACTTGGTCAGCCATGTCTAATTCCTCACACACCAAGAAGCAGAAAGTACATAAGGGCAAACGCAAGTGTAGACCGTGGCAAGACAGGAGAAAACTAAGAGCACAAAATATAGAAGAAAAAGCAATAGAAAACATCATATGCCCTGAGGTTCACAGGAACCCATAGAAACAATTAGACTAGGAAAGAGCCCTCGCCCTTGAGAAAGGACAAAGAGTTTCATGCCCACCTATAGTCTACTAGTCACCAAAGGACCCACACAAGGTACAGGAGGATCATGAGAGAACAGGGATCATGTGGTCTTTAGGGGGCTGGGATGTGGATGCAACCTCAGCTGGTGTTAGGAGCTCCCAGAGCCTTACACTATCATAAACACACACCTGTAAACACATGAACAAGCACACATGTATACATGCATACACACACACACACACACACACACACACACACACACACACACACACTATAGCACTGAGCATGATAACTTCAAGTCTATTCCTATAATTGTAATATCTTCAGTTAGCAAAAATATGCAAGCTTCTATTACTATTTAATTAATTAAAATATCATTACATCATTTCCATCATGAACTCTTCTCCCTGTAACCTTCCCCACTACCATCCCCCACCAGCTCTCTCTCAAATTTTTATAATTGTCATTATTACATATATGTGAATAAATGTATAAATGAAACCTGAGTTCATCTAACTCCTATGTATATGTTTTAAGGGCTGACTATTTGGTATTGGATAACCATTTAGGGTTCTCATCCCTGGAGAACAATAGTTCTTCCTTTCTCAGCAGTTGTTAATTGCCCATAGTTCTTCATCTAGGGGTGGGGCCTCATGAGATTTCCCCCATCCACACTGGCATGTCAAATGGTGTTGTCATTGTTCAGGTCTTGTTTAAGCAGCCACATTGTTGAGGTTTCATAGTGTAGCTTCTAGAAAATACAATCTGAAGCAAGCATTCTTTTTGTTTCTTTTTTTAATTAATAATATATTCTTTTCTCATACAATATAGTCTGAATACAGTTTCCCCTCCTTCTACTCCTCCCAGTTCCTCCCCACCCCACCTCCTTCCCTCCAGATCCACTCCCTCTTTCTGTTTCTCATCAGAAAAGAGCAGGCTTCTAAGAGATAACAACAAAACATGACAAAATAAAATATAATAAGATAAAGTAAAACTGTCATAACAAAGTTGGACACAGCAACCCAACCAAAGGAAAAGAGTCCCAGGAACAGGTACAAAAATCAGAGACCCACTCATTCTCATAGTTACGAGTCCCATAAAAATATTAAGCCAATGGCTATAATATGTACAGAGAGGACCTGGTACAGACCCATGAAGGCCCTGTGCCTGAAGCAAGCATTCTTAAAGGTGTGCAATGCCCATCATTTTCACCAAGCTGCAAACTAGGTGCATTCATTTGTACCTTAACAGATACAGGATATCTTTAGCATTTTTTTCAGAATGTGTAAGTGTATGTGTTATGTATGTGTGTATATATGTCTGTTTGTGTGTGTGTGTGTGTGTGTGTGTGTGTGTGTGTGTATGCGCGCACACGCATGTATAGGTCCAGAATTGAGGTTGATTATGTTCCTATGCTTCTCCTTACCTTATTTTTATGAGTCAAGATCTCTCACTGAACCCAGTGCTTGCCAATTCTGTCTAATCTAGCAATCTAGTTTCCATGGTGGGGGAGGGGTGCAGGGGGTCCCTGGCTCTGTCTCCCAAATGCTGGAATTACAGGCAGCCACCACGCCTGCCCTGATATTACATGGTTCCTGGAGATCCAAATTCCAGTCCTCATACTTCCGTGGCAAGTGTATTACCCACTGAGCCATCCTCCCAGCTCAAAAAGTAAGTGTCCCTAAATAGAAGAGGAAGACAAGCATAATAGCAAGCCTGGTGAAGAGCAAGGAGGGATTTACAGTGGACATCTGTGTGCACATCTCAACCTCATTTGCAGGGGCTTCCTAGAGATCCACCACCTGGATACCTTGCCATTTATTTGATGAGACTTACTGATGAGCATTGAGACAGCGTCCTAATTTCCAATGCAGCAAAGAATATCTTTAATCTAGATTCTAGAAGGCAAATGTCCAAGATGTTGATGTGGGGTCAAAACACATATACATTTAGGAATATGACCTGAGATTAGATTTCTCTTCAAAAACACTGAATTCAACATCTGCAGGAAGTCCTCCCTTTACATATTCACCCTGAGGACCCTAAGTGTTTATCATTCCTGTCAGTGAAGTGAACGACAAAGCGGATCTGGTGGTTAAACTCAGATGACCTTTACGTGGATAATCTGTAATGTTTGCACCCACCAGAATATGTCTGTGGACACTGGCATTCACTCTGTAGTCCACAGTTTGTGCATTAACCTGTGATCTCTGTTGAACGGTTTAGATTCATATTCATTTGTTAGAATTAGTTTTACTGTTGAAGACATTAACTCCCCAGGTTTATTCAATCTTTTTAGCACTGTAGATGGAATTTTTCCACATGAAAGTTTTACATTTGAGGCCATTTTATTGAATGTTAGTGTCTTTCAACTTCTATTGCCGATACCAAACACCATGAGCAAAAAGCAAGTTGGGGAGGAAAGGGTTTATTTGGTTTACACTTCCACAATGCTGTTCAACACCAAAGGAAGTCACAACAAGAACTCAAGCAGGGAAGCAACCTGAAGGCAGGAACTGATACAGGGGCCATGGAGGACTGCTGCTTACTGACTTGCTCCTCGTGACTTGCTCAACCTGTTTCCTTTTTTTTTTTTTTTTTTTTTTTTTTCCGACAGGGTTTCTCTGTGTAGCTTTGTGCCTTTCCTGGAACTTGCTTTGTAGACCAGGCTGGCCTTGAACTCACAGAGATCCACCTGCCTCTGCCTCCCAAGTGCTGGGATTAGAGGCATGCGCCACCACCACCCAGCTAACCTGCTTTCTTATAGACCCCAGGATCACCAGCCCAGGGATGGCACCATCTACAATGGGCTGGGCTCCTACCCCATTGATCACTAATTAAGAAAATGCCTTTTACCTGGATCTTATGGAGGCATTTTTCTCAATTGAGGCTCCTTCCTCTCTGATGACTCTAGCTTGTGTCAAGTTGACATAAAAAAACAGCCAGGCCAGTCAGCCACCAATTAAATTTTTGCTTTATGTTCTCTGATTTCTGTCAAGCTTAAAGAATCTATTGAAAGATTTTTCTATATAATATTTTACACTGGCCTGTTCCCAGCTTCCTTTGCACATCGTTACATGCTTCTGGAATTTACTTTCAAGTGGGGAGCAGATCCAGCTTCATTTCTTCTGTGTGGCTGGTGTCAAGGTTCCACTGAGAATTCCTTTCTTCAAGTCCCTGGCTGCATTTCTGTCCCTTTTCTATCTGCCCGCTCATCTCTGTGGCTTGTCTGCAGCTACACCAGCACCACTCACTTCTCCACTGTACCTTCATAGCGTGCTGTGCCACCCCACCAGACAAGTGGAGTGGCACTCAAGCTTTTCAAAGGTTGTGTAACCTTTCTCTTCTATGTCTTAGTCCAGGAGAACCTGAAAATCAGATCATGACTTTAAAAATCAAGTCTACTGAGACTGGAATTTTTTAATTAAGAATTTTTTTATTCATTATACATACCAATTGCAGATCCTCCTCTTCCCTCCTCCCACCCCTTCAGCTTTTCCCCCAACCCCGCCCCCATTCCCTCCTACAAGAAGGTAAGGACTCCCATGGGGAGTCAGCAGAGCCTGGTACATTCAGTAAAGGCAGGTCCAAGCCTCTCCCCCTGCCTCAAGGCTGTGCAAGGTGTCCCACCATATGTAGTGGGCTGCTTAAGGGGACCCCCGGCAGTAGGATCAGGAGACTGGAATTTCTATGTGCAGTATCTCCAGTAGCATTCCACGTAAGTGGTTTCAATGACAAGAATTAACAAATACTTTCTACAAAAGACCAGACAATGAATATTTTGGCATTTTGCAAGCTCTATATTCTCTCTGTGTCACACCCCCAAAAGTCTGCCAGTAACGTGCATTAATTGCCTAATCGAGTGTAAAATAATGAAGATGGTCATATTCAAGAAAACCTTATTTATGAAAACAAGGACAAATACAATGGGATGTTACTTTGACATAACAAGAAACAAATCACTGAGACCCATGTGAAAATAATACATGACGTGAGAAAAGCTAGATACTGAAGGTCACACAAAATATGTGAAACACAGTATTTGAAATATCCAGAAGAGGTCAATCCAATAAACATAAAGCAGATTAATGGTGGCCAAGAGATGGAAAGAGGAGGAAATAACTATTTTAGAAATAAAGTCCTTTTCTGGAATAATTTCAAAACACAGGGTCTAACAAAATGCATGACACTTTGAGTGTATTAAACACTGATGAATCCCATGCTCTAAACTGTTCATTATATGTTCACTGAAAAATCACCTTAGCAATGGAGAGCTGGCTCAGCAGTTAAAAGCACTGGCTGCTCTTCCAGAGGACTCAGGTTTGATTCCCAGGACCCACACGGAAGCCCAAAACTATCTCTAATTCCAGTTCCGAGGAATCCAGCACCATCTTCTGACCTCAGTAGACCATGGTACATGGACATGCATGCAGGCAAATTACCCATACACATAATAAAATTAGGATATTTTTAAAAGAATTAAAATCACCTTAACTTTTTAAAAAATTAGCCAAGGGCTAGATTTGGCCCGTAGACCACACTTTGCCAGTCCTGATTTATAGGATAAATGAGATAGAATAAAAATAATTTCTTGCATTTGACGATATGACCATGTTCTCCTTATTTTTGTCTTATGGGAAAATGTAACCTGCTCAGAATGGAAAAAATAAAATAAAATAAAGATTCAAGAAGCCACTTCACAGAGGAGTGGAGACTGATATGGCTACGTGCAAAAGGGGCTAAGGACTAGCTAAGGGCTCCCACACAAGCCTGCCATTCTAGTCTGCTTCTCCATTGTTGTGACAGGAACACCACCCAAAAGTATCTTAGGGAGGAAAGGATTTACTTCATCTTAGAGGTCCCAGCCCATCACTGAGGGATGGAACTCCATCAGGAGTCAGGGTAGGGACTCCAGGCGGGAGCTTAAAGCAGAAACCACAGAGGAATGCTTAGTGCCTTACTCCTATCAGGGATGGCACTGCCCACAAGAGGGTGGGCCCTCCTGTATCAACTAACAATCAAGAAAAATGCCCCACAGGACAGTTGACCAAGGTAGTTCTTTACTTGAGGTTCCCTCTTCCTAGGTATATAAAGTTGACAACATAACTAATCAGAACACCTAACATGTTGTATTACTTGGAGTTCTCTAGAATCTAGAATGTATGAAATGAATATATATATATGAATATATATATATATATATATATATATATATGGGATTTATTGGAATGAGTTACAGGCTGCATTCCAACTAATCAAACAATGGCTAGCTCTGAATGGGAAGTCCAAGAATCTAGTAGTTGCTTAGTCCCAAGAGGCTAGGTGTCTCGGCGGGTCTTCTGTATATGCTAGAATTCCAAAAACAAGTAGGCTCTAATGCTGGTGCAGGAAAGGATATGGTAACAAAGGCAAGGACAAACAGAAGAATGAAAGCACCCTGCCTTCTTCCATCATCCTTAGATAAGCTTCCAGCAGATGGTGTGGCCCAGATTAAATGTGCACCTTCATCAGGTGATGGTGGAGCACACCTTTAATCCCAGCACTCAGGAGGCAGGGACAGGCGATTCCTGGGAGTTCGAGGCCAGCCTGGTCTACAGAGCAAATTCCAGGACAGGCTCCCAAAGCTACACAGAGAAACCCTGTCTCAAAAAAACAAACAAAGAAACAGATACGCGCCTTCCTGCCTCAAGGATTAAAGGCCTGGAGAGAGGGCTCAGCGATTAAGAGCATGGGCTGCTCTTCCAGAGGTCCTGAATTCAATTCCCAGCAACCACATGGTGGCTCACAACCATCTATAGTGGGATCTGATGCCCTCTTCTGGCGTGCAGGTGTATATGCAGATAGAGCACTCATATACATAAAATAAATAACTTAAAGGCATGTGTCTTCCAACCTCAAGATCACAAGTGTGCGCTCCATTTCTGGATTATAGTTCATTCCTGACAGAGTCAAGTTGACAACCAAGAATAGCCCTCACACATGTGGCCTCTGTTTTACAAGCATCACAAAAAAAAAAATTAAACAAATAAGCAAGTAAATACCAGGTTGCATCAGTTAGGGTAGGCTAGGCTGAGTAACAAACCCCCCAGGTTTTGAGGGATCTGCACACAAGGAATTTAGTTCTCGTTCATCTAACAGTACTGCACAAGCATTCAACTTGGAGAAGCAGTTCTTCACATAGCTGTTCAGGAACCCGAATCTTCCCACTGGGGAACTAACTCCAACATCATCTTTGGCTAGCCTATTTCAAATTTTAAGATGAGTATTGTTTAAAAAGCAGAGGATTATTCAGAGGGTCTGCACGGGACCTGCGATTGTACGTCTCTGAGAGTACCAATGGCTCTGGTCTGAGGACAATAGTCCTTTGAATGACCAGCTGGCTAGATTACTGCCAGGTACAGAAAACGCAAGGAGAAGACACATCTGCTGTTCTCTGAAGCACAGCCTTGTGATACTGGCATTTCCCTCCACATTCGCTCTGCCCATCTTCATGGTCTCACTTCATAGAAAAAATAGCTGAGCAGCTCCACTATGGGAAGGAAGAACCGATTGGGGTACACAGTTAGAAGTCTTTAGTATACATATTTCACATGCAGCTGCCTCTCAGCATTCAAGAAGAGGTTGATATCAGGACCACCACACCTCCCCCTACAGATAAAAAAACCCCCGAACATGATCAGGCACCTCACATGAAATGCCATGGTACAGGACCTCCGGACATGCTCCTGAATACTCAAATCATTTCTAGGTGACTTACGGTGCTCAGTACAAATAAACGTTGTGCAGGGCTGGAGAGACGGCTCAGAGGTTAAGAGCACCGACTGCTCTTCCAGAGGTCCCGAGTTCAATTCCCAGCACCCACATGGTGTCTCACAACCATCTGTAATGAGATCTGGTGCCCTCTTCTGGCCCGCAGTCACATATGCTGTATACATAATAAATAAACAAATCTTAAAAAAAAAAAAAAAAAAAAAAAAACAAATAAACGTTGTGCAAATGCTGGATGTGATGACATGTTACCTAAGGGAAGGTGATGTGGGAGAGACTACATGTGCTTCGCACTGACACAGTTTTTCTCAAATACTGTTAATACCTGGCTATTGAATGGAAGGTTACAGAGCCTGTGAATACAGAAGGCTGACCACACATTGAAAGATAACAGTGAGACAACCGGGTTATAGCCTATCAAAATATGACCTTTTCAGAGTTACAAGACCCTAAAGACGTGCAAATTAGACCTTTTGCTACATAAAGATATAAATAAAAATAGAATTTACATGATGAAGACACATATTATAGTAAATGACGGGCTTTAGAATATTTTTTGTGGTATTTGACTTGTTTATAAAGAGAACTTAGTTTAATGAAGGCAAGGCAAGTTGATCCATAGATAAAGGGTTTTTTTTTTAAGCAGAGTTTCATATAAAGGCCCAAAGATAAGTAAGAGCAACTGAGTACCAGGTAAGAAACTGAAGAGAAATGGATCCAAGATGTCTGTGGGTGGGATCCAGGGGACACTAGAGGCTAGTGTTCCCTGGGAGGGTAAAAAATGTTCCCTCAACAACAAAGAAAATGAATTTTTGATTCAAACAAGTAGAGATCATGATCAGCAAAGGTGTCAGGACCACACAATGGGAGTAAAGATGGCATCATTCAAAGATGGTGCTGTGGAAAGTGGACATCCACATGCAACCAGGCACAGAGTTTTGCCTCATTCCCCACATGAAAACTGATAGAAAATGTATACAAGACCTAAATACAGTACTCAGAACTGTGAAAACACCTAGAATAAAACACAAGAGGAAAAGCTGGGGCATTAAATGGAGCAATGATTTCTTGACTATGACCCCACCCAAAAGCCCAGACAATAAGAGCAAAAATAGGCAAGTGGGACTGTATCATACAAAAATTTCTACACAAAACAGAAAGTTCAACAGAACAAAATGACAATATATAGACTGGTTGAAAAAATAGAAAAAAAAAGACCTTTAAGTCATATATTTAGTAACAAGTTATTATCAAGGACATTAAAACTACAACTCAACAATAACAAGCTAGGGGTGTAGCTCAGATGGTAGAGTGTTTCTCTGGAATTTCAAAAGTCCTGGGTTTAATCCCAAACACTACATAAATTCAAGCATGGTAGGCCATGCTACTTGGGAGGTAGAGGTGGGGGTAGCACATGCTACTTGAGAAGGTAGAGGTGGGGGGATCAGAAATTCAGTGTCATCCTCAACTACATAATAAATTTGAGGCCAGCCTAGGCTACATGAAACCATATCTAAGAAAATAACATTAACAATCTGACTGAGAAACAAGGAAAGATCTTGAGCTGAGTTCTCTCTATACAGATGACCAATGAACACAGGAAAAGATACCCGTGTCAATAATCACCACAGACATGCAAATCAAAAGAGCAGATGCATTCCCACAATGACCCTGTAGAGGAAAAAGAAAGCAGGAACTAGCCAGCATTGATAAGAATGTGAAGAAACTGGGGTCTGCGGACATCAGTACGACTGTAAAATAGTATGACACCTTTGAAAAACAGGACAGTGTCTCCTCAAAAGATTCAAAAATAAACTATCATAAGATCTGAATCTGACTTCCAGGTACACATACAAGAACTAGAAGAGTGACCTAAAAGAGACAATTTCACTCCCATGGTCACTGGGTATTATTTTCAAGAGCCCAGAGATGAAGTACCCAATGTGAGTTAGAAGATTAATGAGTAAACAAGAATGGCAGATATCTGCGATAGAACATGGCATAGGTTTTAAACAGAAGATCTTAGAGCATGATGCAATGTGAATTAACCTTGAAAATATTATGCTATGTGAAATAAACCAGTCAAAA
>CABHPR010152263.1:0-13561 GCA_902168415.1 Peromyscus melanophrys | reverse complement strand
CTGCATTAATTTGATTATGCAATTCCCTCTAAAAACCTGCCGAAAAAAATGGTCACACACTAGACAAGTTTTCCAGGCTTAATTTGTTCGAACACTTAATTAAAGTGGAACATTATTGTGGAGAACACCATACCATTTAATTCATGAAATAAATGATACTAATACTATGCCATTTAATTCATATAACCAGCATTTAAGTTAGGTCTCATTACCCTTATTTTGCATATAAGTGACTGAGGTACAGAAAATTCAACAATCCTGTTCAAGGTCAAGTGAATGAACCATTCCCATGTTCAAGGTCATTCCCATGTCAGCCAATATGCAGCAAAGATGGTGTCAGTCAGAGGTGCCTGTGCATAGCACTCTCTTGAATGCCACAACTATGACATGAGTACTTTTTGAGATAGAGAATTTATATTCCATACTATAAACAAATTATCTGTGGGAAGGTGCATGTGTGTATATGTTCATGTGTGTATAGGTTCATGTTACTTGGACCCTACTCACAGATAAACTATAGCATCCATGTTACCCGAGGCAGGGATTCAAGTTGAAGCCTATTTAATGGGCAACTTAGAAACCTGGGAAGCATCCTAAGATGATGCTCGCTGGGTTTTTTCAAAGCCTGCAATCTATCAAATCGTGTTGTTTCAAAGCCAGACAAGACTTCTGAGGCTTGCTGTTGCTAATCTCATCATCGTATGAGCTGATGAGAATAACAGGCCTGGAGAGACAGCTCAGCATGTTAAAGTACCTGCAGCCAAACACCTGATCATCAGAGTTGGAGCACTGAGTCCCATGTGCTGGAAGGAGAGAACTAGCAATTGCATGTTATACTTAGACCTCTCCCTCTGCCCACCACTACTTTAATGGAAATAAATAATGAAAATATAATAATTTAAACATAAAACTGAGGTAAGATGAAATAAAGCACATAAACATTAGATACTATCCCTCTTATTCAAAAATATGACACAAGAACTATCTGGAAGTTTTATGGGTAACATTTATAATAGTGCAGCCTGTCAACAGTTATATAAATGTTTGTATGACTGAGCCAAGTACTCTGAGGCTTGGAAACTGGAGGATTAATCAACATCCCCTTGGGAAATGACAGTCTCCTAGTTAAAAGAACATGAGTTCTAACATTTAGCTATTTCCAACTCTACTTATCCTCCTGAAGTCATCCAGTTCATTTGAGGAGAATGATACTGGACCCCAGCTCTCTGTGTGCCCCATCCAACAGCCAAAGAAATGCTGTTTTCCTTTCATTCATTCATTCCTTGCTTTCAGGAAACTCACCATGTTGAGTATGGTAGAAAGGAGGTGAATAGAAGCAGGGGGAGTTTAGGGAGATAAGGCTCACTGATGAAAGCTGCTTACCGTACAAGTGTGAGGGCTTTGAATTTGGCTTCCCAGAACATACGTGAATGCCAGGCATGGCCTGGTAACCTACTTAACAATAATATCAGGACTCAAGGGCAAGCCAGAGTGCCAGAGAAGTCAAACTGGAGGGATTCAAATGAGATGCCCTGGAGAGCAATCGAGGGAAATGCTCCATGTATACCTCTACTTCCATCCGCAAAGTGGTGCACGTGTGCGCATACACACACACACACACACAGAGAGAGAGAGAGAGAGTGAATAGTTAAATGTATTAATTAAACAAAACCATTAGGAATCATTGCATCTTCTTGAAATTCTGATGGTTCTTGTTCTAAAAACAGGACTAAATTTTATCCCTGCTATGGTGATATTTTATTTGTGCTGAAATGTGATTTTATTTATATGTTAATAAATAAAGTTGCCTGGGGGTCAGAGCTAATAGCAAGCCATTTAGCAGAAGTCTGGCAGTGGTTGCCCTCACTCTTAATCCCAGTCACATGACAGGCAGAATCTCTGTGTGTTCAAGGACATGTCCAGCATGGAGACATATGCCTTTAATCTCAATACCAACCATAGAGACCTGGAGGTCTGTATAGATAGGCAGTGATAAGGAAGTTGCTGTAGGATGGTCTGTATGTCAAATTACTCTGATTGGTCAATAAATAAAACACTGATTGGCCAGTGGCTAGGCAGGAAGTATAGGCGGCACTAACAGAGAGGAGAAAAGAGCAGGAAGGTGGAAGGAGACACTGCCAGCCACTGCCAGGACAAGCAGCATGTAAAGATGCCGGTAAGCCACGAGCCATGTGGCAAGATATAGATTTATAGAAATGGATTAATTTAAGATATAAGGACAGTTAGCAAGAAGCCTGCCACGGCCATACAGTTTGTAAGCAATATAAGTCTCTGTGTTTACTTGGTTGGGTCTGAGCGACTGTGGGACTGGCAGGTGAGAGAGATTTGTCCTGACTGTGGATCAGGCAGGAAAACTCTAGCTACAGAAGTCATGTGGTTGGGTTTAGAACCAATGAGAAGGCAGAACAGAAAGTCAATAAAAAATACAGACACACAGGAATTAGCTCTCTTTTCTCAGGGGAAGGACAGCAGTGGCTGGTAAGCTAAGGGCTGTTTGCTAGTGCTCTGACCTCTGGGGCTTTTAACTCTGCATTTGGCTCTGTGTTTCTTATTTAATAAGACCATTCAGAATTACATCTACATGCTGCAGAGAAGATCCACACGGTCTGTGCATGCAGCAATCCAGGCTCCCCAGGTCTGAGTTTCCATCCTGAGAATGACTAGTGATTCATTCCATGACCTTTATCAAACCACTAAACCTTTCTCTCTCTCATTTTCTCCCTGAGTAAAGTGATTATAAATAACACATGGCCCCTAGCTGCTTTGTGGGGGTCACAAACTCATTCACACTGTAATAACCTACAAAGTATTTTGAAATTCCTGAGTAAAATATGATATTAGCTATATTGCTACACTCCTAAGATCTCTGACTAGCAAATTAAAATGGGAAATACATTGCTCTATGAGTAGAAATTGTAACTGATGAGGCACATACTTTTTGTTAAGAACAAAAAAATCCTGTCTGTCTTTTGTTCAAGCTTCTCAAAAGCTTGTTAGTTTGGTGTGAGGTACCTGAGACTCGTGTGCACACTGCGGTATTGACCTCAGTACATTGCAGTGTTGCAAAACTGAAAAAAGAATAGCATGATGAGGACCTCAGAGCAGGGTTCTAGGCAAAATATAGGAACCCAGCTATGTGTTTCACCTCTGGAACAACAGCAAGCACAATTTTATGC
The DNA here is from genome assembly GCA_902168415.1 of Peromyscus melanophrys. Lineage (NCBI taxonomy): Eukaryota > Metazoa > Chordata > Mammalia > Rodentia > Cricetidae > Peromyscus > Peromyscus melanophrys. The sequence continues at coordinate 10,364 of CABHPR010152263.1, read as the reverse complement.
AAGCACATTCTGGATAATTATATTCCCCGTTTTTACTTAAGAAACAAACCTTATTGTGAGTATTGGAGGTTTAGAACATGATGTTATTGAACACATACAGATAATAAAATGGTTGCTATGGTGAAGCTGACTAATGTTCCTATACATAACTACATACTTACCTAATTACAGCCTTTGTGGGATACAAACAGCTCAAAACTGCTTAACAGAAATCCTTAACATAATACAGTTTTAATAATATAATTTTCCTGTTGCATATTACATCTTTAGATATGTTCATCTTATATATCTGTAATTTTTTATATCCATTAATGCTCTATATTGGCTTTAAAATTAAAGCCATGAATGAAGCTAGCACCTGTCAAATGCTTATTCACTAGAAAGTCAAGCAAGAATATTTTAAAATAATGGGGACTGAAGACATGACTCAGCAGCTAAGAGCACTGGCTGCTCTTCCAGAGGTCCTGAGTTCAATTCTGAACAACCACATGGTGGCTCAAAACCATTTATAGTGGGATCTGATGCCCTCTTCTGGCATAAAGTCATACCCGATGATAGAGCACTCATATATACAAGAACTAAATAAATAACTCTTTAAAAAATATTTTTAAATGCAAAAAAGCATGATTATGCCTAAGTTACACATATAATTCATATATGCTATTTGAAGGTCACATTGAACTTAGTGTCTATTCTACCTTTGTAAAAACATTTATTAATTTGTTTTGTGTCATGCACATGCCAAGGTGCACATATGGAGGTCAGGGGAAACTTTGTGGCGTTGGTTCTATTCTTCTTCCTTTATATGGGTCCAGGGGATTGAACGCAGATCTTCAGGATTGATGGCAAGCATGTTTACCTGCTGAACTGCCTTGCTAGCCTTCTACTCTATATTTTTATCATATCCCATTGTCTGTTCTTTCCTACTGTTACTAGTTATGAAAGTAGAAATGCTTGTCAAACTACCAAAAATACTCAAGTGAAGTATATTTTTAGTGCAGAGTGGGTATTCAGTAATTACTAAATCCCCCCTCCTTTCTTTGTGCATATGTTCTTGTGTCTATGTATGAGTTCCTGTGTGTGCATGTACATTATGCATGAGGAAGCCAGAGGTTGAAACTGAGTATCTTCCTTGACTGCTTTCTTCACATTATTTTATGAGACAGGATCACTCACTGAACACCAAGATAACCAATTCAGCTGAACTGGTTTACTATCAACTCCCTAGGACCAGCCTGGCTCCACCTCCCTGGTACTGGAATTACAGCTTAAAACTGCTATACCTGACATTTTTCTTTAGTGCTGAGGACTGAACTCAGATCTTCATGATTGCACAAACATTGCTTAACACACTAATCTATCTCCGCAGCACCCCTGACTCTTGTTGTACTTATCATGTTCAACTCCCAGAACTAAGAATTGTATTAGGTTTCACCTTTCCCATTCTGTGTAGAAGAGCAGAGAATTGCAAAGAAGTCCCAACATTTCTCTTGTGGAGAACCAATCCTTAGAGAGCTGAAGACCTGCTGCTAAATGCCTGGCTTTTTCTCTCCAATGGAACAGGGTCCTGTTCTCAGGCTCACAATATTGGAGCACAGAGAGATTTCTAGATGGAGAATTTGATTTCCTTTGCTTGACACTGATGAGGCCAGCTGACATGATTGCTTTCCTAAGCAAACTTCACTCACCAGCAAAATAAACTCCTAGACTGAAAACTGGGCATCACAGACCTTGGCACAATTAACAACAATGACCATCAAAACCCAGTGCTTCTGACTCTGTCCCAGAGCTAGCATGGAAGCATCACAGTGGACGGAAAAGCAGCAGGCCACTACTGCCCCTGTCCAGAGGACATTCCCCACCAGGGACTGGAGGGAACATCAATGAGTCTTGCTCTAGTGGTGGTGTTAATTTCAAGCTCTATTAAATACATGAAATAATAAGTGTACAATATCTTATTCTGAACAAAATTACAACCCTGCTAACTGCTTTGCCAACAGTGAATAAATTAGCCCTTGCTATGTAATTTCCACTGATCAGAGAAAAAGAAGATGTCAGAGTGGAAAGGAAGCCTTCTGCTCCACCTCCAGGCTTCCCCGGGCCTTTGGTTCTCTGTCTGTGGCTCTTCTTCATTCCTTCCTGTTACAATAGCTACCTCACCTCCCCCAGTAACTGCAGCCCATTATTACTAATTACCCTGTTTGTAGCCTCAGTCATGGACTCCCTCAGAGACCAATTTTGCCTCTACTTCAATCACTTTCTCGTGCCCATGTATATGTATGTACCTCAATCTACCAGAGTTCTCAAAGAAGATTACTCAGTGCACTCAACCTGCTCTTAGCTCACCTACACCAAAGTTTCTGATCCTGGAGTCCTGAGTCTACATTGCTATCAAGTTTCTTTTTTAGGACACAAGCATTTATTGAACTGTTTTGTATGAGGGGAGGGAGGGGTACATCACATGGTATATGTGGAGGGCAGAGGACAACTTACGCCAGCTCTTCTGTCTTCTGCCCTGTGGTCCACTGGATCACACTCAAGAGTTAGGAGGAGGCTTCTCAGTAAGTGCCTTTCCACACTGAGTCATCTCCCTGGGTTTGGGGACTGCTGCGTGGGAAACTAGGAAGGGTGTTCTGCCTGAAGCCTAGACCGGGTTCTTAACTGATTCCCTAAGTGCTCCCTAGGAGTCAGGATCTGAAGAGTCACTGACCTAAAATTGACCTCATCAAGGCCTCATAGATTTGTTAAAAGCAGGATACACCAGCTGGTTCAGCATGATCAGGACCTGCAGAGGGAAAAGCAATTTTCCATTCTCCACAGACATGTCTTTCAACGACCTACTCCATGGTGCTGCTCTGTTTCAATAGGGGTAGTCAAACCTATGGTTTTTGCTGCCTCAGCTTTGGATGGCATGGGAAACCTCTTCCAAGGCTTGATAACTTGCTGCTATGAGACAGAGGATGGCAAAGGATCTCTACAACCCCCCCTTCCAAGGATCTGACTCTTGCCCAGATGCCATCTTTCAGGTCTCAGTGGAAGATACTACCAGACTGGATGGGGCTCTTGTTCCCTGTAGACAGGCACTGAGATGGAGTTTGGTCATTCACAACCTTGAAGGTGGGATCCTGAACAATCTGGCAGCGCAAGAGCAGGCCCTCCTGAGTGGTTTAAAAGTATGCCCCTGCTACCCACTAGTGCAGGGCTGGGGAGCCAGCTCAGTAGTCATACTGCTGGGCTTGCAAACAGGAAGTTCTGAGTTTGATCCCTTAAACTCAGGTAAAATGGCCAGGTGTAGTGTTTCACACTTGTAATACTAGTGCTAGGGAGGCAGAGACAGGAGGAGCCCTGAGGCTCAACCAGTAGCCAGTCTAAACAAACAAGTTAGAGATCAGGTTAAAATGAGGGACCTTGTCTTCAAAAATGGGGACAGTACCAGACAAATGATACCCTCAGTGGATATCAGTGCACACACAAACAGGCACACAGGTATGTAAACAGGCACACAGGTATGTAAACAGGCACACAGGTATGTTAACAGACACACAGATATATAAACAGGCACATATGTTAACAGACACACAGGTTGTACACCCTCTAGTACAACCTGAGCTATCAGACTCCAAATGACTTCTGGGTCAGTATGGAACTGTTGCAGTGGCTAACAAGCTTTGGGCTCAGCACCTACTGCCACACAAAACAATTTTTCAGATAGTTAATAGAAGGTAGAAATCTCTGCACTCTCCTTTTCCTCAACTGTTTTTTGTTTGTTTGTTTGGTTGTTTGGTTGGTTTTTGGGGGTAGGAGCACATTTATTTATGTTGTGTTTGGGCAGGGGCATCTACACCATGGTGCACATGTGTAAGTCAGAGCACTGCTTGTGGGACTTGGTTCTCTCTTCTATCACATGGGTCCTGGGATAGAACTTAGGTTCACAGGCTTGGAGTTAAGTGTCATTAACGATGACTTTGCTAGCCTCTGTTTCCTCGTTGAAGTCACATTTTGCTAACCATGCATGTGTTGCCAAGGTTCCTGATACTCTCGGTGCTTGTTGGTAAGCAATGTAGGAGTCGGCTGACAAGCGTCAGGCTGAGAAGCCCCTTGGATCTGGATGTAATCATCTCTCCCAGGCCCATTGTTACTGCTCAGCGGATTCCTCATCTCACTGGGTTTCTTCTTTTATTAAACTCAAGCTAAATGGTATCAACTTACTTATGAAGAGGATCTAAATCAAGGCTCTCAGCTTTAAGAGCACATTAAAATCTCCCAAAAATTTGTCAAAGTACCGATTTCTGGGCTCTTCTGCTTTAAAACGAGAAATTCTGGCTCTCAGTGTCAGATGGAGCCTCTGAATTCATTTCTACTAGATGCTTATTAGCTGTCAGAAAATGATAATGTAGCTGGTATACAGACCATGCTTTGAAGACAACCAAGCTGATTCTTTGTGTATGTGTGTTATATGTGCCTGTTTGTGTATATGTGTGTGTGTGTGTGTGTGTGTGTGTGTGTGTGTGTGCATGCACATGTGTACATATGTAGGTGGATGCCAGAGGTCTCCATTGGATGACTTCATCACTTACTCTCTATATTATTTTTTGATGCAGAATCTTTCATTAGAACTGGAGCTTGCCATTAGTCTAGGCTGGCTAGCCAGTGAAACACAGGCACCTTCCTGTCTCCACTTCCTCCAGACTGGGGGTATAGTAGTTCATTACCATGTCCAGCTTTTTAGATATGGGTTCCAGATGGTGAAACACAGGTCCTCATGCTAGCATGGGGAGTGCTTCACTGTCTGAACGACCTCTGCAGACACCTGAGGTTTGTTAAAATAGCAGGTTTGGCCAGCAGTGTCGCCATAGGTGAGGAGTTAAACCACTGCTTCATAGATTTAATTATGTCTATAGGTCCACTAAAATTTCCTCACTCCAGGTCTGTTTTAAATGTTTTAAATGTTTAAATTTCCTTGTAAGTTTATTCCAGGGCTGGGGAGATGGTTCAGCCAGTAGAGTTTGCCGTGCATTCACAAGGACCTGAATTTTAACCTTAGCACCCCTGTAAAGAAGCTAGGTGTGTTCCTGTACTAATAATCTCAGCCATATCCAGGGGCTCTGAACCTAAGTTCTTTCCCAGAACCCATGTGATAGAAGAGAGAACCAAGTCCCACAAGTAGTGCTCTGACCTGCAAATGTGTACCATGGTGTGGATGCCCCTGCCCAAACACAACTGGGGAAATAGCCATATCCAGGGGGCTCACAGCCAGTCAGCCATGCCCACTGAGGAGTTCCAAGCCAATGCCTCAACAAACATGGTAAAGAATGCCTGAGGAATAAGTTAGAAATTGACATCGGGCCTTCACATACACATGTTCCTAAATCCTTGCCTATCTGTGCTCTTAAGAACACCCCTCATACCCACAGACAATGCATTCCATTTCTATTCTTAGCCATGATGGCATGTTTTGCTCCCATCATACCCCACATATTTGGGATATGGAACACAATCCAGTTGTCAGGTTGGTGGTATCTCTCTATCACCCCAGCTACTTTGTTCCATCCCCAGAAGCTCATGTTCATAATCAGCTACGTACTCTGACAGCAGTCGAAGTATAAGACTGGGTTATTCCCCGCTCTAAGTGTAGACTGGGGTTCATCTGAACTACCCCTGTTCAAGGAGCTTTGAATGAATCCTACTCTTAAACAAACAGACCATCTTCACACAGACAGCTGTGCTGGCCAGCCTCAGACACTCAACTGCTGAAAAGCATCAGCATGATAAAAAACATCGAATGTATTCAGAGGTTTGTCTGTAGGCAGTAAACCTCATGTTTCCCACTCAGAAAAGAAGCTTTGGAGACTCCACTTTCTTTCATCTCTCTCTGCCCATCTCCCTATGCCCACTGTGTGCAGCACTCTCCCTCCACTCCACCCTGCCCTGCCTAAGGGATGGTGGAGGCAAAGATCAGACCGCATTTTTCAGTGATAAAAGCCAGGATACTTCACTCTTCAGATTTCACTTTCCTTCTCTATGTTTTGTTCAAGGACCTCCAACCAGAACTTGAGTCATCTGTAAATCTCACTGTTATCTTTAGTTCCAAAAGGGAAAGGAACTTGCCCATAAGCCACCCTGTTCGAGACACTGTATTTCAGCAGCAACAGTGGCTACAAACTCCTTTTCCTTTCTTGGAGATGCTCTATTTTCTTCAATATGTATTAATTATTTAAAGGACAATGTCAGTACAAATTAAAATAGTTTCTATGCAATTAACTTCAGGAGCCACTTAATATGGTAAATGTTATATGACATATGCCAGATGAAATGAATAATTAGACATCAATTGTAGGGCCTGGGGAGATAGTTCAGTCAGGAAAGTGCTCACTACCCAACTCTAAAGAATAGAGCTCAAATCACAGGACCCAAGTTAAAAAAGCCAAGCATGGTGATGTATAGCTGTAATCCAAGATCTGGAGAAGTGAAGTCTTGGAAGTACCTGGGCCTCTGTGGGTTAGTTGATAAGCACCAGCTCCATGCGAGTGGCCTTATCTCAAAAGGCAAGGTGAATGACTCCTGAGGAACAGTATTCTACATTGACCCATGTCCACACACATATGAATATATCTATGCATGTGGTTCCCACACATGAACATACAAGCACACACAGATAATATATGAAGACTCTAAAGATGATTGCAAAGTTAAGCAGACAGCTGTGATTTAAACATGTCAGCCCCACGAACTGGCTCTTGAGAATGAAGAATGATCTCCTTGTGCACGGGAAGCTTTTCAGGGTCAGGACCTGACCTTGTCCTTGGTGGGGTTCTGCAGATTATGCATGCTGTCAATGTGCAGAGAAGGTCACTGGCCATTTTGCTCCTTTGAAGGTGGTGAAACAAAGGTAAAGTTTAGTACACAAGAAGAGTGTGTCGCTTAGAATTTAGTCACCACATCCTTGAGCATAGGAATCTGTTTCTCTTTGTTGTCCGTGAAGGGACTCTGGCCAGCTCAGGAGTAGTGAGCCAGGCTCTGGCAGGTCTCGCCCTTCTTCTTTATTCCCTCTGCCTTGCTAAAAACCATTAGATTATGTTCCTAAACTATTCCCCAAGGTCCATTCCCTTATTTGGTCACTTCCTCCTTCTGAGGCTGACTACCAAGGTCCAGCTATTAGAGTATTGAAGTCCAGCAATCAAAAGCCCCCTTTGATTGCCCCAATTAACATGCCAAATAAGATTAAACATTTCATCCTAACAGGGGGTTTCTCCTTTTATCTTTCAAAAGCACCATTTTCCTATGTGCCATGTCTGTCTCCCCTTTATCCAGAGACAGTCCTTTTTCCCCTGGGATAAATTTGCCTGCCACCTTTCCCTTGTCCCTTTCCTCTTCTCCCTCATCCTCTATCTCCTGTGTTTGTGGCTTATTTCCTACCCTCTGTCCCTCTAGGGCAAATAAATCTCCTTTGTGCTGAGAACTTGGTCTCAGCAGTCCTGGGTCAATACTTTTCCTTCAGTGCACAAGTATAAACACTGCTGATACTTGTCTGTGAAGGGTGGACCATTGGTTATTAACTGGCATTTGCTGAGAATCACTTAAGAAAAACGGCCAAAATTCTGTTGAGTTCTTTGAGTTCATTATTTGGTACTTTGAAACAATGTGCTCATGTTTTTGAGGTCCTGGTTTACATAGCAGGGAACATTTCAAAAAGCATTAGACACTCAAGATGAAGTTCAAGTCAGGTCCCAAATTCAGGTGGCTGGAGTGCTGTGGAATGTGTCTGTGAAGGAAGAGCAGGCCTTGCATTTCACCAACCTTCTTTATTTGTCTATTTTGTTTTACTAGCTTAACTTTTTGTCCATTTTTAAATGTATGTGTGTGCATATTTGTGTGTGTTGTGTGTATGTTTCTTTTACCCGTGTGTGTGTGTGTGTGTGTGTGTGTGTGTGTGTGTGTGTGTGTATGTATGTGTGTATATGTGAACGTGCAGTTCCCAAGACAAAATTGGGTGTTGATCATGAGATGATGCCCACCTTGTGTTCTGGGAGAAGGTTTCTCACTAACCTGTAACTTTTGAAGTAGACTTGAAGTAGACTAAGCTGTAGCTAGAGTTTTCCTCTCTGGCCCACAGTCAGGACAAATCTCTCTCACCCGCCAGTCCCACAGCCGCTCAGACCCAACAAAGTAAACACAGAGACTTATATTGCTTACAAACTATATGGCTGTGGCAGGCTTCTTGCTAACTGTTTTTATAGCTTAAATCAATCCATTTCTATAAATCTATACCTTGCCACATGACTCGTGGCTTACCGGCATCTTCACATGCTGTTTGTCATGGTGGCAGCTGGCAGTGTCTCCTTAGCCTTCCACTTCCCAGAATTCTCTCCTCCTTGTCCTGCCTATACTTCTTCCTGCCTGACCACTGGCCAATCAGTGTTTTATTTATTGACCAATAAGCAACATGTTTGACATACAGACCATCCCACAGCACTAAGCTGAGTGACCAGGGAGCCTCAGGACTCTGCCTGTGTCTGTGTCCCCAGTGATGTGTGTGACACAACAGCCAACTTTACTGAACTATATAAATGCAGTAGCAATGTAACTTAGGCTTGTGAGATAAGCACTTTGCTGAGGAGCCACCTATTAGGTCTTTTTGTCTTTTTTACTGACACAAAATAAGATTTCAAAAGCAGTTATTTTTAATTTTAATTTAGCCAGTCCTGTAATTTATCAGAAGTTGTCTAATCAGCAGAACATCTTATGCAATCACTAGGACATAAGCATAAAAAGCACCATTCCTACAGATAGAGACTTGGTAGACTGCTGTTTATCACAGGAAGTGATAACATTCATTGGCTGCCTGTTCTGGGGCATAGGCCCATTTATGTGCACTAAACAAAAATATTGTATAGCAAATATCAATGACTCAGACATATGGGTTGGGTTATACTAGAAGATTAACGTAGTTGGGAAACTTGATTAATGTTCTGTTTATTAGCCTGAACTAAGATTGGAATGCAAAATTTACTAGCTGAATATCCTGTGTTTGCAGAATATGGAGATAGCTTCATTGGTAAAGCATGAGGACCTAAGTTCAATATCCAAAATCCATTTAAAAAAAAAGCCAGGGCGTGATGGCACTATATAGGGAGAAATAGGTGGGTCCCTGGAGCTCACCATATAACAAATCTAGTCTTCTTGTTCAGCTTCAGGTCAGTAAGAGATCTTGATTCAAAATACAAAAAGGATTGATGAAACTTGATCATTGTCACCTGGCCTCTACAAACATTTACAAATTCACATGCACACACACACACACACACACACACACACACACACACACACACAAAGAAGGGGGAATCCCAGCCCGAACCCCACTAATAAATAAAAGATCTGTGCTGTGCTGGGTATTAAGAACAATTAAAAACAGATAATGAAAGAAGTCCATACAGGCTCCACAAAATGTAGTCACTTTTTTCTATACATACAACCTTGTTTCATCTGTGTGATATAATTGAACCAAGCAATTACAAATTGGTGTTTCATTGACTTAGCCAGTAATTGCTTAGCAATTTCTTAGCTTAAGAACATTAACTCCCCTTAAAACAGTAAATGTGCCGGGCGTTGGTGGCGCACGCCTTTAATCCCAGCACTCGGGAGGCAGAGGCAGGCAGATCTCTGTGAGTTCGAGGCCAGCCTGGGCTACCAAGTGAGTTCCAGGAAAAGGCGCAAAGCTACACAGAGAAACCCTGTCTCGAAAAAGCAAAATAAATAAATAAATAAATAAATAAATAAATAAATAAATAAATAAATAAATGTATGTTTAGATTTGAATTCAAGGATCATCTAGCTTGCTCTCTGGTTTTCCAATCAAAATATACTTTCTTTGTTTTAGGGGGGGTTAGGGAGCTTAGCCAGTCAGAGAAAGAGCATAAAAGATACCACAAGATTAATTTCATGGCATTCTGCATTATTTTCTTTCTTTATTCTATTTCAGTTGTTTGGATGTTAAATGTCCCCCATAGGCTCACATATTAGATCACTTAGTCGTCAGTTGGTGGTACTATTTGGGGAGGTTATGGGACCTTTAGAATATGCAGCCTTGCTGGAGGTCCATCATGGAGCTGGGCTTTGAGACTTTGTGATCTCACCTCAGTTCCCATAAACGGATAAAAATGTGACCAGCCAATCTCCTGCTGCTGCTGCTGTGCCTTCCCCGATGTGATGGACACATCCCCTGATGCCGTATGCCAAAGTAAATCTTCTTACTTGAATTGTTCTTTGTGGTAGTACTTATTACAACAACAGACAACTAACTAAAACTTATTTCTTTCTCTCTCCGTGTGTGTGTGTGTGTGTGTGTGTGTGTGTGTGTGTGTGTG